>ML780633.1:1874792-1905500 GCA_009831015.1 Picea engelmannii
CTTGTAGATGGTGTACCAGTAGGCTGTGTACCAGGATCCACAACGATCCATTGTTCTTTGTCTACAAGAAGGTCCTCCATCTTGAGATTCCATAGCTCAAAGTTTTTACCGTTGAACTTCTCTATCTCGATTCTAGATGAGCTTGCCATTCCTCTTACTTTACTCGAATCTCCTTGCAAAAGCTCCCACTAAACCCAGGTTTATCACAGACCCAAGATAAACTTGATCTATCAAGACCGAGCCAAACCCTCAACAACAGAGGCGTCCCTATGAAACCAAAAACATGCTCTGATACCACATGTAAGTTTTAAACATGCAAAGTAAAGCAATGCATGTAGATTTTTAAGCAATACATAAATTAATCAATGGCTCATACACAGAGTACACAGAGATTTTTACTGGAAACCCTCAACCGGAAAAAACTTTCTTATTTTCATTATATCAAATTTCACCATTCACCATACAATATATACAATGTTTTTAGGTATTCCGTAGATACCAAAACCCTAATCCCTTAATCCGGGATTAATTTACAAATCAGCTAAAAATAGCAAAATTCGCTAAAAATAGCAAAAACCGCCCAAAAACAAAATTCGGGGCGTTGCCCCAAACGCTGCGCGTAACCAGGGGGGGGCATACCTGCCCCCCCCTGGGACCCCCCTAGGAAGCACCCGACGCAATGGAAGAACTCTAGTTGTAGGGATCGTCAGATGCAGTTGTCGTATCTGACGCACCCACACACACACACATGCAAAGAATATAACACATACCCAACAAAGGGATGGCGATAGGAATGAACATTGGGTTGAAGGATTCATGGGGTGAGGGGAATGGAATGATCATGAATACCACAGGAAGGGGGAAGTCCTTGGGGAGTGGAAAAACTGATTGATGTTTGGAGATGATGGATTGGAGGTTGGGATGCATAGAGGGTGTCTCAGTGGCTTGAATGGAATGGAGTTGTGCAATAATGCTTGAATGGCCTTTTTTGAGGATATTTTTTATGCGATGGGAACTAATGATCTCAAGGGAACCTGTTTTGATGCCTTGGAACTTATATGGTGCACCCTCCTGGTTGAATTTCATGGTTAATTCCTTAAATTCCATGAGTATGGGGCCTAGAGTCCTTAACCATTCGACACCTAGCACAATGTCACAACCACCCATGTCGATAGCGAACATATGAGATTTCAAGTTGTACTGGCCAATTTGGAGACACACATTTTCAAAAAATCCCCCACATTTCATCGAACCTCCATTGGCAATCATGATTTGAAATTTATTGACGACACATATATAACAATTAGTTTCTTGGGCAATGCAGCGATGAATAAAATTATGGGTGTTTCCACTGTCAATGAGGATGATGACTTTCCAATGCTTAATGTAACCAATTAGCTTGAGGATTTGGGGAGAAGATAAGCTAGTGAGAGCATTTAGGGAAATGACCGGTTAAACTTCTGGGGGGTTTGAGGGTGGAGTAAGATTAGTTGGTGTAGGTGACTCGACCACAGGGGGATCCTTGACCTCTTCTTCAGAAAAATCTTTAGAGATCGCCATAAAAATCTTTTGTTCCTTACACTTGTGCCCGGGAAAATATTTTTCATCACGATTATAAAAAAGGCCCTTGAGTTGGCGTTCAACCATTTCTGCCCAGGTCAATTTTTGGATCTTTAGTGGAGTGGAAGGATGGGTGGGGGTGAGTGGTTTCGGGCAAGGAATAAAAGAGGGTTTTCTGGTTTGAGAAGAGACAACCTTTTGTGATTCCTTAGCTCGTTTAGTAGATTCCACCCAACTCTAGGGGCGATCCATGAGGACATGAGCATAGATCTCGTCCTTGAGGCCACTGATAAAGCATTCTCGAAAAAAAACATCATACATTCCCTCTGTACGAAAATCTAAGCGCTCAAAAGTGGCTATAAAGTCTTCCACTATGCCAAATTATTTCCACTTGGTCAAGTGGCCTAAATGGTGGGTGTCAATGTCAAAGAATTCATAAAGAACTACAACAAATTGTGTCCAAGCCACATACCCTTGGTGGGCATTTTTTCTCCATTTCCACCATTGCCAACGTTCTTTATCTATATGGAGAAAACCATACCGAAATTTGGCCAAATCATTAGTAATGTTGTACAAAGAGAAATAGTGTTCCATTTGAGTTACCCAACTGGTGGGATCCGAGCCATCAAATTTATTCACATCCACTCGAGGAAGGTGAAGTTCATGTTGAAAGGGATGGGATTGAAGAGTATGGGAATGGGAGGAAGTCTCACCATCAGGGTGTAAAGTTTGATCAGATGAGGTAACGTTTGTAGGAATATTCAATTTGGTGCAGCTATTGGCAGCAAAGGATTCAAGCTGGGAAGAAAGGTCATGTTTCAGGGTGTCTATTTTGGTACTGAGTTTCTGCACTTCTTGTTGGGTCTCTATGAAATCAAATGACAAGGTATTTAGGCGGGCTTCCATGTCTTGGATACAGGTGTGGGTCATGATGAAAGGGGGTACCGGAAAGGGGTGGGTGGGACCACTTAGAAAAAAAGGTTACGGGTGAAGGGTATCATGATGATCAGGTAAAAGAGGGGAATCCAATGGGGTAGGTACCAAATAATGGGGTCAGGACCACAAGGAAAAAAGAATGTGGAAAAATGATAAGTATTCATCCCAATATCTCAGGGAACTAACTAAGGAGGCTAGACCGTACCATTAGCCATACTCCCTGATTTCCTAGGTACTAGAGAGTATCTTCTTGAGTGTTGTTCTCGGTGGCACTATAGAAATCAAGTGGCCAATCAATTTATATATGAAGGGATTTAGGATATCTAGTTCAGTCTGTATATAGGTTTTGTTTGATGTGTTACCACTCAAAGCGGTACCAACATGGGTTACAAGGGTGACAAACAATGTGCGCTTAAGTACCACTTGTAGTGCCTGCATGTATGCTTCCTTGACCATGGATTTATGCATTGAACGGCAAGAAAGATCTTTTAGGGTAATTTGTTTTTTGAATGTGAGCCCATCCTACACTGCCAAATACACAAAAGTGATTTACATATGGCTTAAGTTTATTCCATGCTTATTTCGGTGTCATATTTTTAAGAGCCTTTGTGTTAGTGCGATTTACTATGTAATTTGCATGGTTAATGGCTTCCACCCAATACTTTAGACTTAATCCCTTGGATTAAATCATACAATTAGCCATTTCTTTTAATGCGTGGTTCTTTCTCTCATCAACACCATTTTTTTGTGGTGTATGTTGAGACCTAGGTCTGCACCCCTGCCCCTCCTCTCATTACCCTATACCTCCATCAAAAAATAATACATTTTTCTATTGGTTAAGTTGGTCCCTCATTACCAAACATGACTTAGTTTTTATGATCATTACCCCTCTTGACTGATTATTGCACCATCTTTTGTTTTCTTGAAGGAAAATTATATGTTATGGTTTGGGTCTGAAGTACTTGTCATCATGTTTACCATTGGTTGATTTCATAGCAGGTGTAATAGTCTTTTATATGCACAAACACGCCCGTTCTTGCAAATAGTGTACACGCACAGTGTTTTAATTGTTTAAACTAATTTAAATATTTAAAAGCGTTGTGTTGGTGCCCCACATGCATGTGCATATTCCTGAGAATTGAAGTTCATGAGGGTTATCCTCCAGGTAACTTTCAAATGACACCAAAATAGAGATCAAAGACCAACATACAAGAAATGGCAGTCAATGTTTTGAAGGGAATGACAATGGAAAAAACGAAATAAAATCCTAATGAGGGTGAGACTATAGAAACACCATTTGTAGCTGTGAAAAAAGAGTATCCTAAATACTCCAGTCAACAACTGGGAACACAGGATTATGGACTTGATCTTGAGCAAGACTCTATTGGCACCTCACCACATGCAGGGGATCCTCACCACAGTTCACAAGACATTAAACCAGAGATTAAAACTGATACTTTGGGAGTACATGGGTCCATTAAAGGAACACAAGGAAAGGAAGCCGAGGTAATACACATATATAATATGAGAAAAAGGAGCAGAAAACTGGTTGACCACAACAAGTCTATCACAGAGCAAGACAAGAAGAAAAGGTAGGTTGTGGTCAAAATAGAGAGGGTCGATGACAACCGCCAAGCGAAAGCATTAAAACAAAAAAATAAGACTTTGCAACAGAAGAATAAAGAATTGGAGAAGCATCATAAAAAGCTAAAAGTAAATTATCAGAGGTTACAAAAGACAAATCAAAAGGTGCTGCCCAAATTTACTGAAAAAACTCTATTTTTTCCCTGGTTTTTCCATTCTTGTTCGGCACGCCTCCTGAACATCTGGAGGTGAATTTGTATAAAATAAAAGGGTTTTTTGTTGATAAAATCCCATGCACAATGTTGTTCCTGAGTCTGTACTTAAGGCTTTAAGGTACAGTGTCAAGGCATCCGAAAGTACACTAAAGGTTGATAAAGGATTACCCTAACCTTCGGTATGGGAAACTAATGAGGATTTCTACGTTCTCGTCGTCTAGCTTCCAACTGCTCTTGAGCAGTTATATCACGCTCAATGGCTACCCATGAACGCTCAAGTTCTTCCCAAGTGTTAGCAGTCCTGAGAATTGTATCGAAAAGATTTAAAGCAATATGTATTTGATTAGATAGCCCGGGTTCAATATTAGGTTGCATAGTTGCAGGGACAGTCATTGAGGAACAGTAACCGTATGAAATAATTTAAAGAGAGATTTCAGTGCTGTTTCAATTTGGTCAAAATAAAGAGAGATTTTTTACGTTTTCTGAACGAAATAAAGATTGCAAAAGAAGGCCCTTTCCCGTAACTGCATTATAATTTAATATAAAAGTATGATGCGAAAGAGAAACATTTAGCTGCGTAAAACATGAAGTTCCTGTCAAAAGAAAAGTCACATATAAGAAGAAGAAGAAAATGGTGAGAAAATAACCGACGTAGCCAAGAATAAATGTAGAATTCTGAAAGTGCGAATTGGTCTTACACCTGTTGATAGCCGATGCAGAGGAAAAACAATAGATAGACACAGAAAACCATAATTCTTTTGTTATAGTAGTGGTCGTACTAAATTATAACAAAGCACATCAGTTATGAATGGGCAAAATGAAATGAAACATGAAGCATAAAGAAGCAAACTTGATAATACAGTCTGGACGGAATTGAGAATCTTCGAATTGCCTGTATATTAACTTCTTCAATGTAAAACTCTATTACAATCGATACCAAAAAGGTCCAGCCTTTTGTTCTTCTTTTTGTGATCTATTTATACAAATTTGCCCTCTGCTACTCTATTTTCAAAAAAGTGCCAGGTGCTTGCCTTTACGTGATTTGGTGTATATGATACATTTGTCCATAAACTGGATACAAGCAGTGAAGGTTCTTCTTGGTAGCTGTTAGGAGTGAAATCACTCCATCTCTTCTACTCTATTTTCAAAAAGTGCCAGGTGCTTTCCTTTACGTGATTTGGTGTATATGATACATTTTTCCATAAACTGGATACAAGCGATGAAGGTTCTTCTTGGCAGCTATTAGGAGTGAAATCACTCCATCTCTTCTACTCTATTTTCAAAAAGTGCCAGGTGCTTATCTTTGCGTGGATTTGGTACATATGCTACATTTTTCCACGAACTGGGATACAAGCTGTGAAGGCTCTGCTTGACAGCTAGCTTCGGCGAAATAGCACTCTCGAGCCAACTATGGAAGTTTATCACCTATTTGTGCGTCATTGATGTGAAGAGCGCTGAGTTCTGCGCTCGGTTGAATCAAATGTTTATCGATTTGAACTATATCTACCCTGTCCATCTTAGAGATATCCGATGAATCTCTTTCATTCTTTTCCTTTAGACCGATGGAGATCTGATATACGTTCATTTGCCTTAGCATCTCTGAGTCAACTCCATTCTCCATTTCTAGCAGCTCACCATCTAAGGCATTTAAGGCTTCTTCTAATGAACTGGTCACTTTTTGAGCCTGTTCCTTGCTCAGGGCAATATTATGTTCCCAATTTTTTAACAAAATATTACCAATTGCTTGTTCAGCGATGGTGAGCCCTGGAGAGTCTGCGGAAAACCTGTTGTTGGTAGCTATTACTGCATCTTGAAAGGCTACCCGAGCAGCTTCGACTTTCTTTTCTCTGGCGATCAGATTCTCAGAAATCTGATGCATCAACAGACAATCTTGTCGAATTACTCCAACTTTGTCCAGCAGACTCTGTTGTACAGAAGAGATCTGGCTTCGAATATCGATCGCTCGGGATTTAAACCCTTCTACGTCGATCATCTTTCTTTCTGCAACCTCTAACTGAGCCTGTAACCCTTTGATCATACTCCTCTGCTGACTTGCCTATACCCGACCACCTCGGATCACTGAATTCGCTTGTTCCAACTTGGTTTTGAGGACTTCAATTTCCTTTTGATCAGCTAATCTAGCCTGTTCCATCTCTATGTTGGCCTAGCCTTTGGCATTTTCTATGGCTGTAGCCAACCTGGCCTCGAGGGTCCTGATGAGGTTATTCTTTCTTTTTAATTGGTGATTCATCTACCCAACCGAGAATTGATTTGCCGAAGCGTAGGCGCCCAATGTTCCAGCGATTTCAGTAGCAAGCTGGTCACTTTTCTTGTTCTTGCCATCTGTCATGATTTTGTATTTTTTAACAGTGGACTCTCCCTCTTGATGAAATTCTCGCTTCACTACAGCTTTTCTCTTTTTGTCAAAAAAGAATTCATTAGGAGGGAGTTTCTATGCCCTTATAGGCCTTAGTTCCTCACCAAATATCCATCCCTCTTCTATATTCCCTTGCGTTGATTGCAAAGGGGTGACAGAAGTGATGGGTTCCCCGATTTGCTTTCTCGCCTTTCCCGGTGTGCTGAGTGAGTCCTGTTCCTTCGGAGGATTAGAGGTCTTTGTCTTAGTCTCTGGATTCTGAGTTTCTGGCGGGTCTATGTTTCTTACTTCCACCTCTGGACTATGTTCCTTGGGTGGGTCAGTAGTCTCTTTTTCTGTTTCGGGATCCTTCTGCTGCTCGGGATTCTTCCTCTGCTCCTCTTCTTGACATTTTTCGGGGTTAGAAGCTTGGCCCTCATAACTTTCATCTTCCTTCTCTTTATCCTTGGAAAGACCCAAACCTCCTAGCACGATGGGGAGACATCTTTTTCTATGCTCCTGAAACTTTAGAACAGAGGCCATGTCCTCTGGTGCTAAATATCTGATCCGAACTAGCACTTCCCCATAGGACCTTGCCCCTCAGAAAATATCATCCGAGGGTGAACACTCATGTTCAAACTTCTTCAACCCACAATTTGACAAATGGGTGCTTACAATTTTTTGAGGATCATGCTTTTTATATTCAATAGAGGACAAACTCAAGTCTTCTAAGGTTGCGGCCTCAGCTTTAGCATGTCCAAAATCCAATAAAGAATAAGAATTGAGCCTCACGGGGAAAAACGGCCATACCTTCTTCACTGATGCTTTCAGCTCTTTACTTACTCCGCCGATCACTGTTTGTCGGGCAATCTCGCGACATGCCAGCTTGTCGGGGATGAACTGTGGTAGCGCAAGAGATGGAACAGCAGCTCCGAACACTCTGAATTAGGAAAACTCTGCTTCTACGTACCAGTCCCCGATACTACTCAGATTTGCAGCAATGCTATCCGAGATGTGAGGTAGAGAATGACCAAAAATGGTGATGTGCAGGGGCACCATCACCCAGTTGAAAAATTCATAAACAAATTTATCTGCTTTACCTTCCCACAATTTGTCGTGGTACTCGTGTACAGGCTTTTCTTGGGTTGGACTCCAAGTCCAGTTCATCAAAGGGAAGGGAGTCATAGAACATATCGCGTCCATGATATACGCAGACATGAAAAAAGAGGATGGTCTTACATTTTCTTTCTGCTCTCGGTAATCGGTGACACGGTTGAAAAGACTGTCTGAGAGTATCTTCGCCCAATTAAATAAGCAACCTTCTGCTACCCGAAATATGAGAGGTACCCAGGCAACATAGAAATGCGATGTATCCTCCTTTTCAAACAATCGGCATGTCATCATCGCCACATACATATATTGTGGCTCCAGTGAAGCAATCAAATAGATGCCCTTGTCATTCGCTCTAAATGTCGCAGGGCGCGAAACCCAATCCTTTATCAAACCTGGCATAGTTTTGTCATATTCTGTGCATTCCTTCTTTTTGAATTCCTCCATGAATTCAACATTATATGTGTATTCAGAAGTTACTGGGAGCTTGTACATGTTCTGGATATGCTCTGGTCTGAAAGTTTCGACCGTGTTCTGTTGGTCGTTGATTATAGTTTTGGTGGGTAGGTCTACGTGATCCAATGCCCATCAGATCATGTCATAGTATGGGAGCAACCGTGGCCTGGCTGCAACCAGGTGCATCCCAGACTGAACCACTATTTTGTATTTAGTGTTCAGGTCATCCTTTTCGTTATCATTGTCATCGGAGTCTGAGTAATTTACCAACTCAGATTGTAGGATATCCGAAACGAACGACCAGCTAGGGACTGAACCACCGCTCCGGGGCGAAGTGTCGGAGACGTTATCTGGGCCTTGCCCTGCAACCTCAATATTCCCCTTCGCTTCTCTCCTTGGGGCCATGTGTGAAAACTGTGTTTTCACTCTTCGGTGATAGACCTGTGTATACATGCAGAGATTAGTTCACTAGGAGAAAGGTGAGCTCCGTGTACTTATGATAAATGTTAAAAATAAAATGAAAATCCCGTATATATTTGAAAACTCTGTACTTGAATTAAGTTTGTCAAATCGCAATTAGAAACAATTTATTGTGTAAATCCAATCTTGTTTATTCCTGGATTTACCCTAATTCTTCATTAATGTCATCAATGTTAGGTGGCTTGACGGTCATTCGGGGTATGGAGAGCAGCGAGTACTTTGGGAAATGCGCAAACCTCGATGCGCGGGATGGGACGCATCTCGTTTTATTCTAAAATTTCAAACTTAGCAATGTTAACCATTTTCTCGCTTATCGCTGCATCGTGGACTTCCTTTCAACAATTTAAATCTTTAACTCGCGAGATTGCGAGGGCCGACTTGGATTCAATTAATAGTAATCATGATTTGGAGAGTCATTTATTGCATAATTAATCTATTCGCCATATCGCGACTCGGAAGTTCGAAGACAGATTTTTGGGGGAATGGTATGCCGAGTCACGATACCGCGATGTGGCGATAATTAAGGCTCAATATACGGGAAGAAAATCTTAGATTAGGTTACTAATTAATCTTTCCTTAATCATATCGCAACTTCGTGAGTCTGGATTTTAGACGCCTTAACTTTATGAAAGAAAGTGACGAGTGGCGAAATGTCGAGTACCAAATTTAACCATGGTTAGTTTTTTGACCTTTATCCTTGACCAATGATAACGCAATAATTATCGCGTTCTCAGGTCTCGGGGTTGTAAGAATAGAAAGTTGGGTTTGATGAATGTCGAGACGTGAACTCTCGACAACATCCACTCATGGGTTAGAGATTTACCTTAGTTAATGTCTTGGGCGGAAACTGAAAATGATTTCGCCATTTCGTGATTCAGGATTTTTAAACTCAAGGTTTAAAGTATCCGACCTGCGAGACCCCGAAATGAAACAAAAGAGCGAACATACTCGTGAAAATGGATTGTTTTTCTTTAAAAGTAGGAAAAGCATTTCTGTTCAGGCGACTAGATTTCAGAGTTTTTAAGATCTCGGAAGGAACAATAAAATCAATCTTAGATTTCAAGTTTCAAAAATTGAAAATTTTTTTTTTGGAAGGTAAAAAACAAGGGCAGCTCCAACATAGGCTCCAACTAGGGATCCCGCTTCCCTGTGAGGCGGGAAGAATAGTAGACCAGGTGCCAATATTGGGTAAATGGAGTCACAAGCTAAAATCAACAGAAAAACTCAAGGAAAAAGATAGAAGGGTGGGAAAAGCTTCGTTTTATACTTCAAGAAGTTTTTTCGAACTCAGATACTCTTTCCAAACACGACTGAAGTCGTTTTCACAACTTTCCTTTTCTCATTACTAACCAGGGATGCTTTAAGACAGTCGAAACGATCCTAGGATATTCAACAGATCTTGTAATTCTCAGCTTGCATCAAAGAATGATATTATATAATTTTAATTAGGGAAGTCCCATCAGAAATTGGGGAAATGATCAGGTTTTCAGAAAGCATTGGTTACTGGAGTAGACTGATATTTATGTATAACAGCCTCACAGATCTCTCAGACATTGCTTCACTGCCAGCGAGCCTGTTCAGTACCCCGGTGAAGTTGTTTGGCCCCTTTTTCACTGAATTTCTTTTCACCACTTCGGAAAACATTTATGCGTTTAAATGCTAAGACGAGGGCAATCATTTCTGAATTTCCTTTCATCGTCTTAATGGACTAGGTGGGGGCAATAATTTCAGAATTTCCTTTCACCACCTGTCTTAGTATTTTCTTTTAAAACACGAAGATGGGAGCAATCAGTTTATATCAGGGCTGAGATCTGTGTAATATATTTTATCAGAGGTCTGTCAACTTATTTTGATTACTCGGTATCAACCTTCCTTTGACCCTCAAAAGACCTTTCGTTCTTAGGGAGACAAGGGAGAATAATAAAATTTTAAGGAACATTCTGTTCAAGCAAGCTTTAATTTTTCCGACGCTGTTAAAAAACCTAGGAAAGTTAGGATCACTATAAATGTTCCTTAGCTCGGCAGAAGATCAAGTAGTTGTGAAGACCAGCCTTCTTATTAAGATCCGCTTTGGAATCCCTGACGTTTAAAATGAAAAACTTTTACCCCTTCACAAAGACTCAGGAAGATAGTGACTCGCTAAAAGTTTAGGCCCAAATATAGACAGAAAACAAGGTAGCAATTCAATGGCTTAATATACAAAAGGTCACAACAGTTCGGGACTGGTTTTCGAATATATTTGGGAACAAAAATTATGACTGACTGTTTTTAGGTTTAATGTATTCATTCAAATTATTTCATTTGAAGATCATAAAACCAAAAATATTTCTGTTATCTAGCCTTTTATATTGCAAATTTGAAAAATGTTACCTTAGTTTGCTTAAACAGCCTTTCATGACCTGTGTATTTGGAAAGCTCACCTCTATCTTTCTTTTCAGCTCTCTATGAACTTATGAGATGTCTTAAGTATCACCTGTTTTATGTCGTTCTATTTCCCACACTGACCTGCACCTTAATTTTTCAGCTAGTTTCGTCTGCAGCTGGAATCCTGTAAAAACCAATACAAATTTTATTGAAAATGTGTTGAGGGTTTAGGAACCAAAACCAAAAATTAATAGTATATGTTTGAACAAATTTATTTATTTACAAATACATATACATAATATATATATATATATATATATATATATATATATATATATATATTATTACGATGACTGTCACGTCATGTAGTGCTTTAGATATCGCCCGTTGATCGGGGTGTTGATAACTTCTCCATCAATATTTTCCAGAAGAAAGGAATTCTTTCCTTCTGGAGCTGAGACCCTGAATGGTCCATACCAAAGGTGATCAAATTTGCCATGCTTTGCGGCTTCTTCCCTTCTCGTATCCCATCTTAATACTAAATCACCTGGGAGGAATTCTCTGTTCTTCGCCTTGATGTCGAACAATGCTTTCATATCATCCTGATATTTCTGCATTTTCTCATCAACCTCCACTCTGTGTTGTTGAACCTTGATCAGCTGGTTAATTCTCCTGGTTACATGATTGGGTTCTTCGTTCTGATCCTGCCATATTTTCATCACTGGCAATGCTAAGTTTATAGACCAACTGAAATGGAGAAATGCCGATAGACCTTTTAGTGCTGATGCGATTAGCCCACAATGCGTACTTCAAATGTACATGCCAGGACCTTTTGTTTTTATTCAGTACTTTTTTTATTACATTTACCAGGCTCTTGTTAGATGATTCAGCCAATCCGTTTCCTTGAGGGTAATAAGCAGTGGAATGGCCGAGAACGATACTGTATTTCTGGCAGAAATCAATCATAGCCATGGATTTAAAGGCCTGGGCGTTGTTGGTAACAATCTTTCGGGGACACCCGAATCTTGACAAGATGTTATCTTCCAAGAAGTCGATCACCACCGAGTCTATTGCCCTTTTGGTTGGAATTGCTTCCACCCATTTTGTAAAATAATCTGTGGCTGCTAAGATCCATTTATGCTGAGCACTGGAATGGGGATTAATTTCCCCTATGAAGTCTAATCCCCATTGTTGAAATGGGGCTTTAGTTTTGACTGGAGCGAGTGGTAGTGCAGGGAGTTTCTGTTTACCAGCGAATATTTGACATGATTAATAGGCGCGTACTTTGGCATTGATGTCCGAAAATAGTTTCGGCCAATAGTATCCGGCCCTCAAGATCTTGTAGGTTGTGGCTCTCCATGCATGGTGTCCTCCACAGATTCCTTCATGAAATTCTTCTATAACCCGTGGAGTTTCCGACTCAACCAAACAGACTAGTAAGAACCCGAGTGGATCCTTCCAATATAGTTGATTTTCGGAGATGCAATACTTTGTGGCATGGAGTTTTAACGTTCTGCATTTGGCTGGTGTTAGTCCATCTGGACATTTCATGTTTAACAAATAGAAAATTGTATCTTTATACCATCCTGACGACATGAATCTTTCTTCAACCTTGCTTGGATGTGTCTGGTCATCCGGCTCTTGCAAATGTGTGTCTTCGTCTTCCTCTTGTAGGCAGTTGATGTCAAGAGCTCTAAGGTTCGACTCAGCCAATAGTTTGGCCAGACCCTGCCCCTTTATCAATTTAGTAGGCTTGACTTCTAGATCAAATTCTTGTATTTTAGCGAGCCAGCGCCCTCGTTTTCCATCACTATCTGGTTGTACCAATATATCTTTCATAGCACTGGTTGGTACGTACGCGACAATTTTTAAATGCAGAACGTAAGTCCTGAAAGCTTTAAGCACTTTCACCATCGCGTACGCCTGTTTTTCTATTATATCATATTTTAGTTCAGTGTCTCTAAGGCTCTTGCTAAAAAATTCGATCGGGCATTCAAAGCCTTCATCATCTTTTTGTAACAACACCGCGGCGATATTATGTTGAGAAGCGAACGAGAAGATGAGGAAATCTTTCAAGTAATCTAGGCTTACTAACACAGGTGCTTCACTGATGACTTTTTTTATATGCTCGAAAGACGCTTTAGCCTCGGTCGTCCAATTTACTTTGCTATCCTTTTTCAGCATTCCTGTGATCAATTTGACAATCTCAGCAAAATTTGGTACAAACCTTCGTAAAAAATTTATTGTTCCTAAGAAATATTGAATTTCTTTTACGTTCCTAGGAATCCTGATAGTTTGTATTGCTTCAATCCTCTTAGGATCGATCCTGATCCCATATTTAGACACGATATGCCCCAGAAGCTTACCTTCCTGCATAGCGAAATGTGATTTCTTTGGGTTCAAAGATAGGCCATACCTGCGGCATTTTTCGAAAGTCTATTTTAAATGGATCAAATGTTCTTCATCAGTTTTAGAGAAAACCGTTAAATCGTCAAGGTAGATTACTACGAAATTGTCTCTTTCTCCGACGAAAGCGATGTCCATAGCGCACTGGAATGTATCCCCTGCATTCATCAAACCAAAAGGCATTTTATCATACATGAATGTACCCCATGGTGTGGTGAAGGAGGTTTTTTCTCTGTCTAGCTCATTCATGGCGATTTGGTTGTACCCAGAAAACCCATTTATCATAGACATTCGATTTGCCCCAACTACCCTTTCCAGGACGTGGTCCATTTCGGGGAGCGGATAATTATCCTTAAGAGAGGACCTGTTCAAGTTTCGGAAATCTACACATAGTCTGATTTCTCCGTTCTTTTTTCTGACAGGGACTAAATTGGCCACCCAGTCTAAATACCTTAGAGGTACAATTATTTTTGCATCTAAAAGATTCTTAACTTCCTTTTCAATGATGGGCAACAAAATGGGGTTAAATTGCCTAAGATTTTGCCTAAAAGGATTGACCCCGGGCTTCAACGGTATTTTGTGCTCAATTATGGAAGTATCATACGTTCGAAGCTCTTCATAGGACCAAGCGAAAACATCTGTATACTATTTGAGTAGGTCTCTGTATTGGTCTTTTACCTTGGGAGGGAGGAATTTAGATATCTTTACTATCCTGGCTTCTTTTCCAGTTCCTATGTTGCAATCCTCCACTTCTTTTGGTTGGGGCTGCAAAGTGGATTTCACAGGTATGTCGTTTTGGTCGAAGAGTCTTTCTAAAGGAATTAAGCCTTTCAGGATCTGATTGTTTTTAAGGACCAACATGCGATGATCCACTATTTTATCTCGAAAGTTTTCAGGATCTTCGCCCTCTTGCATAATCCACATCGGGTCATTTTGGTTTTCTTGGTCTGGATAAGTTTCAGAGAACTCACCTATTGCCATAAGAAATTTCTGAATTTGTTCGTCATCTTCAAAGATCTTCCAGTGTCTGACAGTGTCGGGTATAGAGGGTTTATATCTGATTTGAATATGATATTTCAGTTTAACGTTCATGGGAGGAGAAAAGGTCGAGGCTGCCTTCGCCAATGCGTCAGCATGTGGATTCCCTGTGCGAGGAATAAAATGGACTTTTATAGATGAGAAAAAATTCTCCATCAAATCCCAAGCACAATTTCTGTATGTTCTTAACCTGGGATGCTTGGCTTGGTATTGTCGGTTTACTTGTTTTACTATCAATTCAGCGTCGCCATAAACCTCCAAGTTTTTTATATTCAACTTCTTTGCAGCCTCTAAACCTAAGACTAATGCTTCATACTCACATACGTTATTGGTGTAATCTATATCCCACTGCAAACGATATGAGAAAGGAACCATAAACTTACCTTCAAGCGCAACTAAAAGTATGCCAGCACCAGCTCCTTCGGAAGACGAGGCGCCATCGAAGTACATTTTCGAGATACCACTTCTGCATAGTTCTTCAGTCAAGGGGATGAGCTCTTCTTGCTTCGTATCAAGTTCTTTTGGACACCCTTCTAAACCATCATCAAATGACAATATGCAATTTCCCAGATCTTGGTCTGCAACATAAATGGGAAAGTTATTTGGATTCTGAGGATCACTTACAGTATACGGCAATCTTGTTTCTCTGTACAACTGGGTAAACTGACCACCGAATATAGGAATTGTGGCATATGACATGTCCAATTGTAGATAACCCCCCAACTTGGCCCCACTTATAGTATACGCCAATCTTGTTTCTCTGTACAACTGGGTAAAATGACCACCAAATATAGGAATTGTGGCATATGACATGTCCAATTGTAGATAACCCCCCAACTTGGCCCCCCATGATCTGGATAACAACATACCATATTTAGGAGGAATATCCGCAATAACCACATCCATCAAGATACTCTTGACCGGGACCTGAGCCAGGGTAACAACCAGATATTTTATCATCCCCATACATTTAACCTTTCTCGAATCGAAAGAGTATAGATCTCCATAGGGTCTAGTGATCTGGAGGCCCAACCTCTCCATTATAATTTTGGGCATAACATTATGTGAAGCCCCGGAGTCTAACATACAGTTATGCAGTAACAGATCATGTATATTTAGGGTGATATAGAAAGGAGCGACGTTATCTTTAGATCCCTCAAAATGAGGACCAAAGGTGATGTTAGGTCTGTCGTCTTCTAGGTTGATAACATCAGAGTGACTTTCTGGCTCACAGACACCCATTATTTTGGCGATTTGCTTCCGATAAGTGGGGTTTTTTGCTAATTCTACCAAGGAATCAGTATCTTAATTTTATTTGATTCATTTTCGAAATTGAAAGATAAATTTACCTTGTCTGTTTCTTTGGTTAAGACTTCCGAGCTTTTCCTTTCCGACTTATTTGTCTGGACTGCTTTATTATTCGTGATCTTAGCTGAAGATATAACTTTATCTGCTGGTTCAGTTTCTTTTGTTTGGGTTTCGACCTTTTTCACGTTGGACTTTTGAGTTTTTGCTACCTTGACTTTATTGCTGGGTAACAATGTTTCTTCCAAAAGAGGTTGATGAGCTTGACCCCTTTGAAGGATTTTTTTAGGTTGGTCAGTTGAGGTGGTCTTATTTTTTGATCTTAGATTGTATTTGGGTTGAAAATCAACCGCTATCATTTATGTTTCTGGTTGAGATACGCAAAGGTCGGGATGATCACCTTCTTCATCTTCATTAGAAGGTTGAGAAGTATTTAAAGATTTCTCATAATCTTCCCTGGTCAAAAATGACTGGGAACATTCATCACTGAAACACGCAACTTCATCTTCCGAATCTCCGAAATCTTGGAGGTCATTTGCTCCTATAAAATTTTCGTTTTTTAGTGGAGCTTGTATTTTTTGATCTTCATTCTTTACTTTCCTCTGTTGATTTTGGGGATTTGGGTTTCTCCTGAAGTCCCTTTTGTTAGAAGAATCAACTTTAGCCTGATCCAACTCCATCCTAGAGATTTTGTTAGACAGTTCTTTAATTATTCGGGCCATATCCTCTACTCTGTCATCAGTGTATCTATTTGACCTGGAAGGACCCGCTGGTTCCCTATAGCGTCTATTTTCACGGTTAATTGTTTCTACTTTAGCCTTTAACTTACCTGAAGCCATCATATTAGATTCTATTTCGACAGCATCGTCTTGCATCCTATTTAGGGTGGCTCCTCTTCTTTCATGCAAAAGCAATGCAAAATCAGGTTCGAAAGCTCCCGCAAAGGTTACTTTGGATGAGGGTTCGGAAGGTTTAACAACGGCTGGAATTTTATTATAATGTTTGTTAAATCTCAGAATAAATTCCATAACGGTTTCTGAGTTCTTTTTCTTTAGGGACCCAAACTCGGTAAGGTAATATAAGTGATCCTTTCGCTCTCCCCATTGTCTGAGGAAAGCATCTTCCAAGGCGTCATATGTCCGAATAGAAGCTGCAGGAAGACTCCGAAACCAAGTTCAGACCTGTCCTTCGAAGGTCTGGACAAGTAGTCTTGAATAGACATCCTCGTGCTCAATACCATAGATGTCTGTGAATTGGTCAAAAATTTTTATATGCTCGGCTACGGTTAGATCTCCCTCCCCAGTGAACTTAGGAAGATTTTTGATGTAGTTGTCAGGTAAATCATGGAGGTGAATGAGTAAAACTAGGGGAGCGTATCTTACTGCTACTTTTGCAAATACTCTGGGAGGAGGGACATTCGGTTGTCCTCCACCTCCTCCTCCGATGCCTGCCATCGACTTGGGAGTAGGAAATGAGGGTGTAACACACTCTTTTGAATTAGGTGAGACTGGGAAGTTCTGTTGAAGAAAGGCTGGTATGTCAAACGACAACGATCTTTCTAAAGGACCTTTTCCCTTGTTTATAGATGGGAAAGTCTGATGGATCTCACTCCTAAATTCCAAGTAGTCTATTTTCGGATCTCTGGTATCAGACAGAGGGCTGCAGGAAGTAGGAGGTTCTGAAGGGAATTTAGTCTTTAAAAGTGGGTTTTTGGGCTTATGAACGGTAGTGGTTGCCTCAGACGAGCCTCTCGCTCTTAAAAGTTTTTCAAGATCATTAACAGGCGTAATCGGCTTGCCATCTGGGTTCTGTCTGGTATGCTTTCTACCAGACGCCAGTTTGTGTTTTAAGTGGAGTTGCCAAGTGAAAGATTTAAACAAGCCTTAAAATGGTGTGCACTCTATGTTCACTATCAAAGAGTAACACTATCAATGAAATAGTTTGTCATTTTCCCAGGGAAAAGATTTCGTAACTTCGATCCCCGGAAACGGCGCCAGAAAGATGGCTACCCATGAACGCTCGAGTTCTTCCCGAGTGTTAGCAGTCCTGAGAATTGTATCGAAAAGATTTAAAGCAATATGTATTTGATTAGATAGCCCGGGTTCAATATTAGGTTGTGTAGCTAGAGGGACAGTTATTGAGGAACAGTAACCGTATGAAATAATTTAAAGAGAGATTTCAATGCTGTTTCAATTTGGTCGAAATAAAGAGAGATTTTTTACGTTTTCTGAATGAAATAAAGATTGCAAAAGAAGGCCCTTTCCCCTAACTGCATTATAATTTAATATAAAAGTATGATGTGAAAGAGAAACATTTAGCTGCGTAAAACATGAAGTTCCTTTCAAAAGAAAAGTCACATATAAGCAGAAGAAGAAAATGGTGAGAAAATAACCGACGTAGCCGAGAATAAACGTAGAATTCTGAAAGTGCGAAATGGTCTTACACCTGCTGATAGCCGATGCAGAGGAAAAACAATAGACAGAGACAGAAAACCATAATTCTTTTGTTATAGTAGTGGTCGTACTAAATTATAACAAAGCACATCAGTTATGAATGGGCAAAATGAAATGAAACATGAAGCATAAAGAAGCAAACTTGATAATACAGTCTGGACGGAATTGAGAATCTTCGAATTGCCTGTATATTAACTTCTTCAATGTAAAACTCTATTACAATCGATACCAAAAAGGTCCAGCCTCTCCATTATAATTTTGGGCATAATATTATGTGAAGCCCTGGAGTTTAACATACAGTTATGCAGTAACAGATCATGTATATTTAGGGTGATATAGAAAGGAGCAGTGTTATCTTTAGATCCCTCAAAATGAGGACCAAAGGTGATGTTAGGTCTGTCGTCTTCTAGGTTGATAACATCAGAGTGACTTTCTGGCTCACAGACACCCATTATTTTGGTGATTTGCTTCCGATAAGTGGGGTTTTTTGCTAATTCTACCAAAGGAATCGGTATCTTAATTTTATTTAATTCATTTTCGAAATTGAAAGATAAATTTACCTTGTCTGTTTCTTTGGTTAAGACTTCCGAGATTTTCCTTTCCGACTTATTTGTCTGGACTGCTTTATCGTTCGTGATCTTAGGCGAAGATATAACTTTATCTGCTGGTTCAGTTTCTTTTGTTTGGGTTTCAACCTTTTTCACGTCGGACTCTTGAGTTTTTTCTACCTTGACTTTATTGTTGGGTAACAATGTTTCTTCCAAAAGAGGTTGATGAGCTTGACCCCTTTGAAGGATTTTTTTAGGTTGGTCAGTTGAGGTGGTCTTATTTTTTGATCTTAGATTGTATTTGGGTTGAAAATCAGACACTATCATTTCTGTTTCTGGTTGAGATATGCAAAGGTCAGGATGATCACCTTCTTCATCTTCATTAGAAGGTTGAGAAGTATTTAAAGATTTCTCATAATCTTCCCTGGTCAAAAATGACTAGGAACATTCATCACCGAAACACGCAACTTCATCTTCCGAATCTCCAAAATCTTGGAGGTCATTCGCTCCTATAAAATTTTCGTTTTTTAGTGGAGCTTGTATTTTTTGATCTTCATTCTTTACTTGCCTCTGTTGATTTTGGGTATTTGGGTTTCTCCTGAAGTCCCTTTTGTTAGAAGAATCAGCTTTAGCCTGATCCAACTCCATCCTAGAGATTTTGTTAGACAGTTCTTTAATTATTCGGGCCATATCCTCTACTCTATCATCAGTGTATCTGTTTGACCCGGAAGGACCCGCTAGTTCCCTATAGTGTCTATTTTCACGGTTAACTGTTTCTACTTTATCCTTTAACTTACCTGAAGACATCATATTAGATTCTATTTCGACAGCATCGTCTTGCATTCTATTTAGGGTGGCTCCTCTTCTTTCATGCAAAAGCAATGAAAAATCAGGTTCGAAAGCTCCGCAGCTAAATGTTTCTCTTTCACATCATACTTTTATATTAAATTATAATGCAGTTACGGGAAAGGGCCTTCTCTTGCAATCTTTATTTCATTCAGAAAACGTAAAAAATATCTCTTTATTTCGACCAAATTGAAACAGCACTGAAATCTCTCTTTAAATTATTTCATACGGTTACTGTTCCTCAATGACTATCCCAGCAGCCACACCAGTCGTTCTAGCATAGTGGTGAGTATTCCCGCCTGTCATGCGAGTGACCCGGGTTCGATCCCTGGCAACGGTGCCAGAAAGATGTTGTTCCTGAGTCTGTACTTAAGGCTTTAAGGTACAGTGTCAAGGCATCCGAAAGTATACTAAAGGTTGATAAAGGATTACCCTAACCTTTGGTATGGGAAACTAATGAGGATTTCTACGTTCTCGTCGTCTAGCTTTCAACTGCTCTTGAGCAGTTATATCACGCTCAATGGCTACCCATGAACGCTCAAGTTCTTCCCGAGTGTTAGCAGTCTTGAGAATTGTATCGAAAAGATTTAAAGAAATATGTATTTGATTAGATAGCCCGGGTTCAATATTAGGTTGTGTAGCTGCAGGGACAGTCATTGAGGAACAGTAACCGTGTGAAATAATTTAAAGAGAGATTTCAGTGCTGTTTCAATTTGGTCGAAATAAAGAGAGATTTTTTACGTTTTCTGAACGAAATAAAGATTGCAAAAGAAGGCCCTTTCCCGTAACTCCATTATAATTTAATATAAAAGTATGATGCGAAAGAGAAACATTTAGCTGCGTAAAACATGAAGTTCTTGTCAAAAGAAAAGTCACATATAAGCAGAAGAAGAAAATGGTGAGAAAATAACCGACGTAGCCGAGAATAAACGTAGAATTCTGAAAGTGCGAATTGGTCTTACACCTGCTGATAGCCGATGAAGAGGAAAAACAATAGACAGAGACAGAAAACCATAATTCTTTTGTTATAGTAGTGGTCGTACTAAATTATAACAAAGCACATCAGTTATGAATGGGCAAAATGAAATGAAACATGAAGCATAAAGAAGCAAACTTGATAATACAGTCTGAACGGAATTGAGAATCTTCGAATTGCCTGTATATTAACTTCTTCAATGTAAAACTCTATTACAATCGATACCAAAAAGGTCCAGCCTTTTGTTCTTCTTTTTGTGATCTATTTATACAAATTTTCCCTCTGCTACTCTATTTTCAAAAAAGTGCCAGGTGCTTGCCTTTACGTGATTTGGTGTATATGATACATTTGTCCATAAACTGGATACAAGCGGTGAAGGTTCTTCTTGGCAGCTGTTAGGAGTGAAATCACTCCATCTCTTCTACTCTATTTTCAAAAAGTGCCAGGTGCTTGTCTTTGCGTGGATTTGGTACATATGCTACATTTGTCCACGAACTGGGATACAAGCTGTGAAGGCTCTGCTTGACAGCTGGCTTCGGCGAAATAGCACTCTTGAGCCAATTGTGGAAGTTTATCACCTATTTGTGCGTCATTGATGTGAAGAGCGCTGAGTTGTGCACTCGGTTGAATCAAATGTTTGTCGATTTGAATTATATCTACCCTGTCCATCTTAGAGATATCCGACGAATCTCTTTCATTATTTTCCTTTAGACCGAGGGAGATCTGATATACGTTCATTTTCCTTAGCGTCTCTGAGTCAACTCCATTCTCCATTTCTAGCATCTCGCCATCTAAGGCATTTAAGGCTTCTTCTAATGAACTGGTCACTTTTTGAGCATGTTCCTTGCTCAGGGCATTATTATGTTCCCAATTGTTTAACAAAATATTACCTCTTGTTTGTTCAGCGATGGTGAGCCCTGGAGAGTCTGTGGAAAACCTGTTGTTGGTAGCTATTACTGCCTCTTGAAAGGCTACCCGAGCAACTTCAACTTTCTTTTCTCTGGCGATCAGATTCTCAGAAATCTGATGCATCAACAGACAATCTTGTCGAATTACTCCAACTTTGTCCAGCAGACTCTACTGTACAGAAGAGATCCGGCTCCGAATATCGATCGCTCAAGATTTAAACCCTTCTACGTCGATCATCTTGCTTTCTGCAACCTCTAACTGAGCCTGTAACCCTATGATCATACTCCTCTGCTGACTTGCCTGTACCCGACCATCTCGGATCACTGAATTCGCTTGTTCCAACTTGGTTTTGAGGACTTCAATTTCCTTTTGATCATCTAATCTATCCTGTTCCATCTCTATGTTGGCCTGGCCTTTGGCATTTTCTATGGCTGTAGCCAACCTGGCCTCGAGGGTCCTGATGAGGCGATTCTTTCTTTTTAATTGGTGATTCATCTGCCCAACCGGGAATTGATTTTCCGAAGTGTAGGTGCCCAGTGTTCCAGCGATTTCAGTAGCAAGCTGGTCACTTTTCTTGTTCTTGCCATCTGTCATGATTTTGTATTTTTTAACAGTGGACTCTCCCTCTTGATAAAATTCTCGCTTCACTACAGCTTTTCTCTTTTTGTCAAAAAAGAATTCATTAGGAGGGAGTTCCTCTGCCCTTATAGGCCTCAGTTCCTCACCAAATATCCATCCCTCTTCTATATTCCCTTGTGTTGATTGAAAAGGGGTGACAGAAGTGATGGGTTCCCCGATTTGCTTTCTCGCCTTTCCCAGTGTGCTGAGTGAGTCCTGTTCCTTCGGAGGATCAGAGGTCTTCGTCTCAGTCTCTGGATTCTGAGTTTCTGGCAGGTCTGTGTTTCTTACTTCCACCTCTAGACTATGTTCCTTGGGTGGGTCAGTAGTCTCTTTTTCTGTTTCGAGATCCTTCTCCCGCTCGGGATTCTTCCCCTGCTCCTCTTCTTGACATTTTTATGGGTTAGAAGTTTGGCCCTCAGAACTTTCAGCTTCCTTCTCTTTATCCTTGGAAAGACCCAAACCTCCTAGCACGATGGGGAGACATCTTTTTCTATGCTCCTGAAACTTTAGAACAGAGGCCATGTCCTCTAGTGCTAAAGATCTGATCCGAACTAGCACTTCCCCATAGGACCTTGCCCCCTGGAAAATATCATCCGAGGGTGAACACTCGTGTTCAAACTTCTTCAACCCACAATTTGACAAATGGGTGCCTACAATTTTCTGAGGATCATGCTTTTTATATTCAATAGAGGCCAAACTCAAGTCTTCTAAGGTTGTGGCCTCAGATTTAGCATGTCCAAAATCCAATAAAGAATAAGAATTTAGCCTCACAGGGAAAAATGACCATACCTTCTTCGCTGATGCTTTCAGCTCTTTACTTACTCCGCCGATCACTGTTTGTCGGGCAATCTCATGACATGCTAGCTTTTCGGGGATGAACTGTGGTAGCGCAAGAGGTGGAACAACAACTCTGAACACTCTGAAGTAGGAAAACTCTGCTTCTACGTACAAGTCCCCGATACTACTCAGATTTGCAGCAATGCTATCCGAGATGCGAGGTAGCGAACGACCAAAAATGGTGATGTGCAGAGGCACCATCACCCAGTTGAAAACTTCATAAACAAATTTATCTGCTTTACCTTCCCACAGTTTGTCGTGGTACTCGTGTACAAGATTTTCTTGGGCTGGACTCCAAGCCCAGTTCATCAAAGGGAAGGGAGTCATAGAACATATCGCGTCCATGATATACGCGGACATGAAAAAAGAGGTGGTCTTCCATTTTCTTTCTGCTCTCGGTAATCGGTGACACGGTTGAAAAGACTGTCTGAGAGTATCTTCACCCAATTAAATGAGAAACCTTCTGCTACCCAAAATATGAGAGGTACCCAGGCAACATAGAAATGTGATGTATCCTCCTTTCTAAACAATCGGCATGTCATCATCGCCACATACATATATTGTGGCTCGAGCAAAGCAATCGAATAGATGCCCTTGTCATTCGCTCTAAATTTCGCAGGGCGTGAAACCCAATCCTTTATCAAACCTGGCATAGTTTTGTCATATTCTGTGCATTCCTTCTTTTTGAATTCCTCCATGAATTCAACATTATATGTGTATTCAGAAGTTACTGGGAGCTTGTACATCTTCTGGATATGCTCTGGTCTGAAAGTTCTGACCGTGTTCCATTGGTCATTGATTATAGTTCTGGTGGGTAGGTCTACGTGATCCAATGCCCATCGGATCATGTCATAGTATGGGAGCAACCGTGGCCTGGCTGCATCCAGGTGCATCCCAGACTGAACCACTATTTTGTGTTTAGTGTTCAGGTCATCCTTTTCATTATCATTGTCATCAGAGTCTGAGTAATTTACCAACTCAGATTGTAGGATATCCAAAATGAATGACCAGCTAGGGACTGAACCACCGCTCCGGGGCGAAGTGTCGGAGACGTTATCCGGGCCTTGCCCTGCAACCTCGATATTCGCCTTCGCTGCTCTCCTTGGGCCCATGTCTGAAAACTGTGTTTTCGCTCTTCGGTGATAGACCTGTGTATACATGCAGAGATTAGTTCACTAGGAGAAAGGTGAGCTCCATGTACTTATGAGAAATGTTAAAAATAAAATGAAAATCCCGTATATATTTGAAAACTCTGTACTTGAATTAAGTTTGTCAAATCGCAATTAGAAACAATTTATTGCGTAAATATGATCTTGTTTATTCCTGGATTTACCCTAATTCTTCATTAATGTCATCAATGTTCGGTGGCTTGACGGTCAGTCGGGGTATGGAGAGCAGCGGGTGCTTTGGGAAATGTGCAAACCTCGATGCGCGGGACGGGACACATCTCGTTTTATTCTAAAATTTCAAACTTAGCAATGTTAACCATTTTCTCGCTTATCGCTGCATCGTGGACTTCCTTTCAACAATTTAAATCTTTAACTCATGAGATTGCAAGGGCCGACCTGGATTCAATTAATAGTAATCATGATTTGGAGAGTCATTTATTGCATAATTAATCTATTCGCCATATCGCGACTCAAAAGTTCGAAGACAGATTTTTGGGGGAATGGTATGCCGAGACGCGATACCGCAATGTGGCGATAATTAAGGCTCAAGATACGGGAAGAAAATCTTAGATTAGGTTACTAATTAATCTTGCCTTAATCATATCGCAACTTCGTGAGTCGGGATTTTAGACGCCTTAACTTTATGAAAGAAAGTGACGAGTGGCGAAATGTCGAGTACCAAATTTAACCATGGTTAGTTTTTTGACCTTTATCCTTGACCAAGGATAACTCAATAATTATCGCGTTCTCGGGTCTTGGGGTTGTAAGAATAGAAATTTGGGTTTGACGAATGCCGAGACACGAACTCTCGATAACGTCCACTCATGGGTTAGAGATTTACCTTAGTTAATGTCTTGGGCGGAAACTGAAAATGATTTCGCCGTTTCGTGATTCGGTATTTTTAAACTCAAGGTTTAAAGTATCCGACCTGCGAGACCCTGAAATGAAACAAAAGAGCGAACATACTCGCGAAAATGGATTGTTTTTCTTTAAAAGTAGGAAAAGCATTTCTGTTCAGGTGACGAGATTTCAGAGTTTTTAAGATCTCGGAAGGAACAATAAAATCAATCTTAGATTTCAAGTTTCAAATATTGCAAAAATTTTTTTTGGAAGGTAAAAAACAAGGGCGGCTCCAACACACAAAACCCTTTCTCACAGTTTACACAAGTATCATGGTCTGAGAGAATCGAAGAGACAATTGAGACCATTTTTCTAGAAAATCACCATGCTTTGTTTTTTCCTGATTTTGTCATTGTCTTCCAATGCGCTTCTAGAACAGATGTAAATGAATTTTTGAAAACTGAAAGAGTTGTTTTTTAGGAACGGGCCCATGCACAAAAACCTCTCTCATATTTTACACAAGTATCACGGTATGAGAGAATTGAAGATACATTCGAGGTCGGTTTTTCCCAAAAATTTGCCAAATTCTGGGTGAGTTTTGTTCTAGTTTACTGTTGTCAAACAGGAAGAAGGGGCCCGAGGATAATTCCATCACATCAAGTTATTTACTAGTTAGACTCCAACTAAAATTACACATGGATACAAAGGCACAGTTCCAGTTACTTCCATCTATCACATTAGTTTTGTTAAATATTTTTGCACTCCAGTTTAGACAGTAGAGGTATTTTGCATTTGTAAAAGTCTAGTTGTTCAAGGTTTGAAATATTAGTGTCGAAGCATAATAAGTGGTGATTTTTGTTTGGTATGAGCCACATTTTGTTAAGGTTAAGTTAAGATTTTTCAGGACTATGTTACCAATGAGATATACTCGAATATATGAGTCGTGTTCAAGAAGTTATGCAGAGTTAATCTCTAGTCTTCAAGATGGTTGAAATTCTCTGCAAACCATGACAAATAAATAGTTTTTGTATGGTTAAAAGGTTTGGTTTTTTGGGAAGGAAATCAATATATCAAACTAGTTAAACATGTTTTGTGATTGGATTAATCTCTCTACCTGGTAAATATGCTCTTGATGACAATGTGCTTTATGTCCAAATCTATATGTGTTTTTTCTCTTATCTTGAATGCAATTTTTTATGTGTGCAAAGTACATTTCATTTCCCTTTTAGCTATTGTATAACTCATCTTTTACTAATATGCAACCTGGAAAACAACTGATTCTTTAGTAAAGGATTTTTTCTATTGCAACTTATGGGGATTAATTGTGTTTGGATATGTGTTTATGCCTTGAAATATTATTTTGAGACTTAGATTTCTTGCAGTAAGTAATTCATTGAGATGTTTGATGTTCTTCCTTTGTTTATCCCTATATTTTCTCACTTGTCTATCATTTTTGTTCCACAAGCCAAGGAGGGCCTATAGTCATATCACCTTGCCAAACCAACCATGTTTTTTTCTTGGTAAAACCAACCCTCCAACTGAACAACAAACCAAACCTGTTAAAAGAAAACCATTCCAAAACTTGATGTCGCCTAGATCTGCCCCTTTAGCAGTCAGGTGCAGACTTTAGGACCAACAATGTATATGGAACATTGTGTTACATTTGGATGTCTTGTGAAGTGCATTAACTTGTAAAATTATTGCTTGCATATTTGCCTCCATTATCTATTCTTAAACTTTAAAGTTGATGTCTAGATTTATTTTCTACAAGGGAATTATAGGCCACAAAATTGTCAAAAAAATCACTCTTAAGTTTTAAGAAGTAAACCCAAGTTCTTCTTGAAAAGTCATTAATGAAAATTAAGAAACACTTGCACCTAGAAAAATAAGGAGAAGAAAGTGGAACACTCAAGTCACTGTGAACAATATACAAAGGGGCCAAGGCATGCTAAGAGGCACATTTGTCAAAACTATCCCGATGATGTTTTTCGAGAACAAAAATGACTCAAACACCATATGTGCATGAAACAAGAGGACGACTAGTCACCATATGTTGATTACAGAGTTGTTTCAATGAGCGATAGTTTAGATGACCAAACTTCTCATGCCAAAGTTTTTTCAAGTCATCACTATGAGCACCAAAAACTGATGGAAAAGATGATGACCCAAAGTTTTCAAACTTGTACAACCTGGTAATATCATCAAAAATTCCAGTTGCAAGAACATGGTGAGGATCTTTTAGATCCTTGATTGCAACTTGGTGAGGTGAAAACTCTATGGTTTTAACTTCACCTGAATGAGTGATTTGATATACTAATAAAATGTTGCAGGAAAGACTTGGAACACACAACACATCATTAAAATGACCATTATCTACATGCATTGTTCTAGACTCTACAACACTAAGAGATCTATCATCACCAACAAATATTTTCTTAGTGTTACATTCATTTAGAGAATAAAATATGGCTTTATCCTTAGCCATATGATAATATTCTCTATAATCAATAATTCACTCATCATAAGAAGAAGTAGAAATTGCATTGAAGGAAAAAGAAGAAGAAGAAAGTGCATGTCTATGAGAAGAAGAAGAAAATGTAGAATCTATACTAATGTTGTGCTTCTTCATCACTGCTTCTAAAGCTTCCATATTCTTAAAACATTTGGACTCATCATGACCATCTTGTTGTATTACTGAGAGGGGGGGTGAACCAATAATAAATCAATGTAATCCTTTTCACCATAAAATGAAAGTGTTATATCAATGTAGCATTATCATCCAATAGTTGCAGAGTAAATAAACAATGAAAAAATTAGCAATCACACACATACATAGTACACCAATGTTTTACCATATAAGAATATATACATAGTACACATACATAGTACACCAATGAATCTTTAGACCATATAAGAACTTTTCCATCTACAAAAGATACTCTATCTCCTTTCTCTTCCAAACAAGAAATAAATACTAGATTCTTTTTCAAACTAGGAACATATAAAACATTACTGATATGAATAGAGTTACCTAATTCCATCTTGATAGTGGCTTGCCCAATTCCCTTGACTGCATAAGATTTCTTGTCTCCAAGCTCCACTTTATGAGGTGTTTTATTTTCCACATTACTTGAGACATTTTTACGGTCACCTGTCATATGCCTTGAAGCTCCACTATCGATCAACCATATTTCATATTCAATAGATCCAGTAAGAGCTGAGTAGTAGAAGAAATATGCTTCATCATGTTTGGCCTTCTTTGAAGGTTCTTCATCTTTGGAAGCTGACGCAAGGTGTCTCCCTTTTCTCTTCTTTGTTAGTTTAGGACAATTTCTTTTGTAGTGGCCATATTCATGGCATTCGCAACATTGTACTTTTGAAATATCTCTTTTGGATTTCTTTCTTGAATCAAATATTTTCTTACCTCCATGTTTCTTTAACTTTGTTGCAAAGTCTTGAGCATCTTCTTCCGTTTGAGGCTTTCCCTTAGAGTTTAACCTTGTCTCTTCTTGTGCGCAACAAGTCCAAAGTTCTTCTAGCATTGGAAACTCCTCCCTTGTGTTCATGCTTGAAGCAAATGCATACCATGATCTAGAAAGACCATTGAGTGCTATATTCACAACTTCCTTTTCTGGTATAACTTCTTTAATATCTTGTAATTGATCTCTCAACTAAGAAATCCTCACAAAGTATGAAGCTATAGTGTCATCCTTAGTCATGTTTGTGTCACGAAGTTCATTATTCAAACTCATCACTTGTCCAATATTTCTGACTGAGAAAAGGTTATTTAGGGCATCATACATCTTCTTGGATGAGTCAAGATGAGATATGTAGTCTATCAAGTGGTATTTTACAGAGTCCACTATGATACTCATAGCATTGATGTCATTGTCCTTGAACTTCTCCATTGCTGCAACATTTTGAGCTTCCTTCTCTTTTCCTACTTCAAACTGTGGTTCCATGATCTTTCCTTTCATGATATCTAGAACTTTGTTCTTGGCAAGGATGAGGTCAATCCCTGTCTTCCATGCTCTGGAGTTTGAAGCCCCTTCTAACTTGTTTAATGACTTCATAGAGTAATTCATGGTTGCGTTGATTTTGACTTTGACTTGGTCAACCTTTGACTTTGACCAAAAACTCAACCTTGACACCTTGGCTAGCTGAGAGTACCAAGAGGTGCGCTAGGCTAAGGTGCACTAGAATATCTAGGAATTAGGTCAAGCACTTCACTTAAGGTTTCTCAACAAGAGGGTTAGGGTTTCGTTATTGCGGCAAAACTCTAACTGCAACTGCAACTGCAATTGGTGCTACAATGAGAAAATAACATCCCAATCTACCTTCTAGTGGTTAGATTGTCCGAAGATAGTGTGGGCCCATAACTTGTTAAAATAATAGGTGTGCTCATTTTCACCATAGACAATATCACTATATTGTCACCCAACCATAGGCACAAGGCCACCCTTGAGCACCTTAACCTTGATAGATGGAATAATTCCGGAAGAAAACACTAGAACAAATAGCCAACCAAGGTAGCGTACCTCTCTCCAAATCTAGCGCACCAAGAAGAGAAACCAAACCATAAGACAAATATCAAGTCACTACCACAACAGTTGCAGCTCTCCTCCAATCATGTGCATCACTAGTCCTTATGAGGTTGTGAGTGAGTGTGTGATCAAATGAGCTCAAGTGCCCTCTATTTATAGTTCTCCAAGTCAACTAACTGGGTCAAATTCTCTTCCTGGAGGATAATAGTTTAATATAAATTATTCTATTGAGTCAACTTGTCTTATAGGTTTCGTATTCATCTGTTAGGGTTTTTCTAGCTTCTTGAAATATTCTAATCTTGTCAAATGTTACATGTGGAGTTTAATACCTCCTGTAGCTACCATAACATCAACAAAGAGGATGGGACACATTGGAGAAAAAGGACTTCGAGCTATGCATAACAAATGTATGGTCAAATATTTTCCTGAATGTAATTTAGAAGTCAATTTTTATGAACATTGCATATATTGAAAACAAAAGCAGGTGATGTTCCCATCTGGAGCGATAAGGGAAAAGGGGATTCTAGAATTGGTTCATAGTGATGTCTTTCGGCCTCTAATAGTCCCCACTTGATGGATTCTTGTATTATGTCTTATTCATAGATGATTTTTCTAGGAAGACATGGATATATTTTCTAAGAAAGAAATCAAAGGTTAATGAGAAATTGAAAGAGTTTAAATCTCTTGTGGAAAACCAGACATATAAGAAGATCAAGGTGCTGACAATGGTGGTGAATTCTTTGGAAATGATTTTTTGAGTAGTTTTGCAAACAGTGTGACATAGCATACCAAAATACCACACCATATACCCCACAACAAAATGGCGTTGTTGAAATAATGAATATAGCATTGATGGACAAGGCAAGTGTTGGGTATGTGTTATATTCTTTGCACGAGTAGTAGTGTCTGAGCGCCTGCGCCGGGTGCACAGGGGGGGCCACTAGGACCTCCCTTAGGGGGTGCAGGGGGGCGGAGCCCCCCACACAGGGGTTCGGGGGCAGCGCCCCCGAAATTTTTTTTTTGGGCCGACATATTTTCATCGGTTTCGGGCCGACATATTTCCGGGACCACATGATATTAGGTGGTTTTCGGCACATGGTTTTTGCCGATGGTTTTCTATTTCCGGTTAAGGAATTAGGGTTTTGGACTAATCCA
>ML780633.1:1910554-1939244 GCA_009831015.1 Picea engelmannii
TGTGTTGAAAAACATTTGGGCACTCGGATTATATAAACTTAGCCACTCAAATATATAGATCCACTAACACAAATTCTCACCTAATTTCAAGGAAAATTAAACAAAAAAATATCCAACATAAAACGTTTAAACTACAATCTTAAATGTATATGAATTATGTGACAATTTTATGTTGTTGAAAGATTTATTTAAATTTATTATTAATTTGTTTAAATAAAATCGCTTACTACTCTCATCAAACCCTACCCTATGACAATTTTAGGTTGTTTAACTTTTTATTTAATTTTATTATTAATTTTTAAAAATAAAATCACTTACTAATCTCATCAAACCCTACAATCAATCATATATTAGTTTAAACCCTATGACAATTTTATGTTGTTTAACTTTTTATTTAATTTTATTATTAATTTTTTAAAATAAAATCACTTACTACTCTCATCGAACCCTGCATATAATAGTTTAGGATTTAAACCAATTAAATTAAAAAAAAAAAGTTAATAATCTTTTTAATGAAACCGAAGAGAATTTACTGAATGGAAGTGAGTAAATCAGAATTGACCACCTAAGCCATTTCTATGTTCGCGACGGTCACGAGTCCTCGTCTGGGCCCATTTTGTTTTGTCTTGTCTTCGTAGAACAACATGAAGCTTCCACCTTGCAGAAAACGCGTGAGAAAAGCCTTCAATTATTTTGTCAATTTCCAATAAATTCATCACCTACGGCTTTAAAATTAAATTAAGAACATAAATTACTCAAAATAAATGTTTTTAAATATTTAGAAAAAATAAAAAACCTCAATCATAAAAACAACCTCAAATTGAATTGAACAGTGAAGATAATAAATGTTTTAAATATTTAGAAAAGTAAAACATACTCTAATCTATTGTGAGTGCCATGTGGTTTTTGAGAGCAGTGAATCTATTTATGCAATCAAAAATAATATCATTTGAGCATTGTGAAATTGCAATTGACAAATTCTGGTGGTAATTGCTAAAAAAATTAAAAAAAGTCAAAAACTTACCTTTGCTTTTGTCTTCACATTTTATTGTCTTGGTTAATGAATCTTATATTTTATTGGTTAGTATTTACAAACAAGTGCTGGGCTGGAATGGGAGTAAATGTGTGGGTTGCAAGTTGCAGTACATGTGGTATCCATGCAGAATTTAGTTTTCCCGAATTAATTTAGTTTTAAATTTACCAAAAATTATTAATGTCTGGTACATCAACCAAGGTTCCTAGTATCTAAGTTTGATAGTACATGAAATATTTAATACATAACCCATGTAACCTAACAATTCCGTCATATACATGATATTGAGTAATTGTTGGGTGCAAAATGAAACATGTGAACCAACTACTCAACCCGCGACTCCGTAATTGTTGGGTGCAAAATGTATATGATGGAAGTGTTGGGTGCAAAATGTATATCATGGAACAAGCTGGACATGGAAAATGGAAAATAAAAATAAATTTCACCTTTATTATCATAAACAAAATCAAAATTCCAAACTTCCAAATTTACAGTTAAAAACGTTAAAAATAATATTGAATAAAATTTAAATAATTGTTTACACTATTCATTAAGTAAAAAGTGTTATAGCATTATATAAATTACTATAAATCTTGGTACAATGTTATAATATTCTATAAATTACTCAATCTCATGTATATGAAGGAATTGTTGGGTGCAAAATGTATATGACAGAAGTGTTAGGTGCAAAATGTATATTAGGGAACAAGGTGGACATGAAAAATGAAAAATAAAATAAAATTTCACCTTTATTATCATAAACAAAATCAAAATTCCAAATTTACATTTAAAAACGTTAAAAAAAATATTGAATAAAATGTAAATATTTGTTTATGCTATTCATTAAGTAAAAAGTGTTATAGCATTATATAAATTACTATAAATCTTGGTAGGATGTTATAATATTCTATAAATTACTCAGTCTCATGTATATGACGGAATTGTTGGGTGCAAAATGTATATGATGGAAGTGTTGGGTGCAAAATGTATATCACGGAACAAGCTGGACATGAAAAATGAAAATGTGAACCCATGATTCTGTAATTGTTGGGTGCAAAATGTATATGACGAAAGTGTTTGGTGCAAAATGTATATCATGGAACAAGCTGGACATGAAAAATGAAAAATAAAAATAAATTTACCTTTATTATCATAAACAAAATCAAAATTCCAAATTTACATTTAAAAACTTTAAAAATAATATTGAATAAAATTTAAATAATTATTTATACTATTCATTAAGTAAAAAATGTTATAGCATTATATAAATTACTATAAATCTTGGTACAATGTTATAATATTCTATAAATTACTCTGTCTCATGTCTCATGTATATGACGGAATTGTTGGGTGCAAGATGTATATGACGGAAGTGATAGATGAAAAATGTATATCAAGGAAGAGGCTGGACAAGAAAAATGAAAAATGTGAACCTGCAACCGCCAACCGGCGACTCTGTAATTGTTGGGTACATGGGTTATGTATTAAATATTTCATGTACTATTTAACTTAGATACTAGGAACTTTGGTTGATGTACCAAATTTCAAATAAAACTAATTCGGGAATACTAAATTCTGCATGGATACCACATGTACTGCAACTTGCAACCCACACATTTACTCCCATTCCAACCTGGCAAGGACTAAGCTACATTAATATGTGATAATGTTTTGTTAAATTTTATTCAATTAATTATTCAAATTTATTTTTATTTTTCATTTTTCATGTCGAGGTTGTTCCGTGATATACATTTTGCACCCAACACTTTCGTCATATACATTTTGCACCCAAGAATTCCGTCATATACATGAGACTGTAATTTATAGAATATTATAACATTGTACCAAAATTTATAGTAATTTATATAATGCTAGAACACTTTTTACTTAAAGAATAGTATAAACAATTATTTAAATTTTATTCAATATTATTTTTAATATTTTTAAATGTAAATTTGGAATTTTGGAATTTTGATTTTGTTTATGCTAATATAGGTTTGTACCTAGAAATTGATCCTTCTTGACTTTAGAGTTAAAATGGATATATACTTGTATATACTATTTTTAATTAATATTAATAAATAAACTATAAATTAAATTTATGATATCTATCTTATAATATTAATATTAAATATTGTATTCATTATTAATATGTGATAATTTTTTGTTAAATTTTATTAAAATTTATTTTTATTTTTCATGTCCAACTTATTCCGTGATATACATGTTAAGTAAGCATTTAAGGCTCTGAGGCCTGTCAGGTAAACATTTAAGGCTGTCAGAACCATCCAAGGGTCTCGCGCTGTGTAAACATTTAAGAAAGAATGTGTGTGGCAAAAAAATAGACAAACCTTGGATACGCTAGCATATCAAACATTGGGATAAATTTAGCTAGCAGAAAATGCTAAGACAAACATTCGAACTAATGCTAGCATTAATTCACCTTCAAGCAATGCATAAAAATATATATGATTCAAAAAGACCGTATACTATCAAAAAGTTTGGATATGCTAACATATAAAACATTGGGAATAACGAAGCCGACAATAAGACCTTCAATCTGTTGTCCAATCAGATCATGACATATATGGTACTTTTTATTATATAAAAATCAATGCTTTTTGTTCCCTAGTTCCAACATTAGATATTATGCAAATATTTGTGGTCAAAGAACAAACTAATACTAGGTCAATGAATTATCGATCGCTATAGTCCCTCTATGCCTACGGCAGGGACTAATAAGGGTAATAGTTATAAAGTGGCTAGTTAAACGTGCTTGAGCTAGAGGCATCTTGGGATGGGTGACCACCTGAGAAGTCCTAGTTACCGAGTGCAAACCCCGGAAGTGATGATTGATGCTATGAGATTCATTTCACTGGTTTCAATCCCACTTCTTCACCCTTGTGAGCATCACCCCATGCAATGAGTGCTAAGTGAACTATTGAAATCATGAGAGTTATTGGTGAGTTGTGACTAATACTCATGGATATGGGTCATAGATTAATGACTTACTCTACGCAGTTAATCCAAATAAACACGATTAATGACAGGAAGGGTTATGCAGAGTTGTACTTAACTTGTGACTGAGGGAGTCTAGTATCCTTTCCCTATTGCGCTTGGTTGAGAAAACGTCCTAGACCGAAGGGGGAGATGGTCTAAAGACTTCCTGATGGGTACCCTCGCAACCACAGGGTCCCATCATTAACATTGATTACCAAATCGAATTAAATCGAAAACTCTTCAGGAAAAGAAATAGATAAGAGACAGTAAAAGTGGAATCCAAACTACATGGGTTCGTGTAGTGAGAGAAGGCCAGATACATTACTCAAAATGAAAACATTAAGTTAAAAGCTACAGGTCAATAACACCATCAAAATCTAGCTAGCATCGACTGAGAGGAGGTTTAATTGAAGAAAAGAAAACACAGAGTCAACATTCTCGCCGAAGGTACCAGGCATCGAATGGTGACTACCATCCACAGATAATGTTAAGGAAACTATCTAAACCCATGAATTAATTATTCACTCAAATTCTATATGCGGTGGGGTATTCGGTTCGGAACTATAGAATTGCCATATTTTTATTTGTACCGAGTGCAAAAACAATAAGCTTTAAAGAGACATTACTTCGTAAGAACCAGTTAAGGGTTTGGTGAAACCTACAGTATGGTGGGTCTCCTTTATTTAACATAATCATAGTAGAACATGCATTATACAGAGCGGGCCTTCAACCCCTAGACCACAACTGTAAAGGAATGTAAGGGAACAATGAAACCAAAGATTAGAAATGTGCACAAAATAATGCCTAAGCAAAAAATCATTTTGGAAGTAAGAAGGCGGGAGGTCGAGTTGTTTTAGGGAGATTCGAGGATAAAACAACCGAGAAACCCACTTTTCCAGGGTCGAATTTAGTCTAGGGAATTAAGGAACAGGACAACGATAATGGTATAAACCCTTCACGAAAATTTGGGTAGATAGAGTTATAGTATTGAGCCTTACTTCCACAATAACAAAAAATTCTGAAGGTTTCAACCAACTCTTAGAACCAGGATGTAGGATGACTTACCCGGACAGACGAACAAGCTTGCATACTCACTGGGAACGAATCCTCCAAATCATCGACCTTCCTCACTGCTAAAACATAGAGTTAATTTGAAACATTCACAAAAGAAAAATGAAGGACTCATCGAGCCCTATAGAGCCTTACTACACAGTAAATGAATGAGAGTACGAAGGCTGGCTTGCCCATGTGAAGAGACAGAGATGGAGCAATCTTATTGGATGAAGGGACTAGCGATAGCCTCAGGGTCCATGTTCACAGTATCTCCATTAATGACATGCTCTGGGTTTAATTCATAGTTGGCAGAAATCGCCACTTCCCTATTGTGCTAACGTAAAGTTGCAGGACTGTTCATTCATGGCACGACGCATTAAACCACCAAACCCTAACTGTTAAAGTGTAGTTAAGACCTCGTTCCAAACCCCATGAGTCTAATTTAGTTAAGTTCTCACTCAGTTAAGGTCGGACCAAGTTCATTGTGGGTAATTTTATTAATAGGAAAACTTTATGTTAACAATACTCCTTCACTGCGGGTGTATACATTTCGACCCCTTCTTACTATGCATGGTATATGCGTTTTGAAAGTTAAATAAAGTTGCCCTAGCACACAAGCATAGAAACCTATGTTTAAAGAAGAGTATAGAATGATGCATCTTAGACCTAATACAATATAACATACATGAATAAGCTTTAGAATAGCTTTAGGATTGAAGGATATGAAAGTAAATGTTAGAATGCAAAAAAGAAAATATTTGGCATATTATGAGGTACATTACACCAAGTGCATCTATATCTTTCTAATCATGAGCCATACAAGTATRYATAATCATGAACAAGTATAATAAKCCTCACATGGACTAGACATCAAACCCTTACTGATATACAGCTTCTCAATACATCAACCACTTCACAACCATTTCACAAATACAATATTTCAACCATGTACCACAAAAACCCTTAACCTTATGCCAAGAAATACAAGATATGCCTCAACACCGACAAGATGTACCAATGAAAGATATTAATTACGCCATCACTATATTTATGTAGATCTGACTTATATAGTAAGTGTCATGCAACCAATAACCTCGGGAAAATTCTCAAATCCCCATGACCATATCTCATGTAGACAATAATATCCAACTACACATAGAAATAATATAGACCTTTTGAACTTATAGATAGATATTCTATACCTGATCAGTGTAGACCTTCCTGAGATCTTTCTTTTAGACTCTAGAGACCTGACATCATCATCTTCTCAAGTTTTCATAGTTTTTCCCAATTATGCACAATTGTTCCTTCTTCAGCATGCATATGTACGTGCTTTATTCTCCTTCATCCTATGTATGTATGCGCTCTATTCCACTGTATCCAGTGTACACCTCAAAAACTAGGGTTTTTTCAGTATTTTTTGCAATTCCGAAACTTTCATCATCAACCCTTCGTGCTACCTTAGACTTGCTTAACTTCAGATGTATCAATGAGTACTTGCAATAAACCTTACACAATAATAGATATTCAATGTTATCAATAGGTGCTAATAGGAAAACCTTTCTCTCTTATCTATACTTCCATGTAGCTTCCTCAAGGGGTTACCTTCTAACCAACTCAACCCAATTTCCTTCTTTTAGGGATAACCCACTTCTAACCACTTGTCCACTTCTAACCCACTTTGCTAAAAATAGTAAATTCTCCACTTCTAGTTGCAACTAAATTATTTTTATTTATTTTCTTATTGCAACACCTTAACCCATGATTAACTCTTAGTTTCACCCACTTGACTAGTCAACATTTTCTAGGAGCTTCTAGAATAATTTGACTTATTTGACCTTCTAGATAACTCATGATGGTTCTCCAACTTCACAAGGCCATAACTCTCTAACCGTGAGGTGTTATGTGGCGTTCCACATATCACTGGAAATGGCATGACATGTACAATCCATATAAAAAGTCTTACTTGCAAATATATTAATTTTCATACCATTATACATCAATCAAACTGAAGTCCCTTAACCATACTATTGGGGCTATCAGAATATTCTACCGGACTTGCTTCAAGGTTTGATATCAATGAAAACCAACCCAATTAATCAACAATTTACCTAGTGATGGAACATGCATAGGTCCAAACAAATAACTATGTATAAACTCTAAGAACCCCTTTGTTGTTGTAGCACCATATGGGAATGTTGATTTTGTTTACCATATATGCAATGTTCACATAAATAAAAATACAGGGTGTAATTAAACATATCTTCTTCCATAACTTTACAATTTAGTGTTTAAAGGACCTTTTCTCCAGTATGTCTCGGTATTTGATGCCATAACATGGTCTTGTTTCCAAGTACAGTATAAAGCCTTTCTTCTTTATTTAACTTCTTTAAGACAATAGAACAATTACATCCATCAATATAATCACTTTCCAATAGTTTATATAGAGTTCCACATTGAACTCCCCTCATCAACACCATTTCTCCACGTACCATTTTGCAAGTGCCATTTCCTAATAAAGTGTCTGGAAACATCATCCAACTTACTTACAAATATTAGGCTCTTGACTAGATTTGGAATGTGTAGAACTCTAGGGAGAGTTATAATCCTTCCATTTTTCAGCAACAACTTAACTCTTCCACGTCCAATGATTTTGGTTGTCGAGTCATCTCCCAGGAAGACATCACCACCATAATACTTTTTATATTCACATAACCATTCCCTATGAGGATTCATATGAAATGACGCAAGCGATTTGATCAAACATACACCATGATATGCATATGTACATGTAGATTCCAGGTAAACATCAACTCCTTCTTCTGTGGAGGTTTTATCCTATGTGGACGATGCATCATCAGATCCAGTTTCTTTATTAACCTTATTAGACCTGAAATATTTCTTATAATTCCCCACTTTACCACACTTCCAACATTTCCTCAAAGATTTTCCTGGAGATTTATATCTACCTATCGATTTAGATCTCCCCCCACCCCACCCGAAGACTTATTTTTATTCATATCTTGGGTATGACCTATCACAAATAAAGTATCTATGCTTTGAGTATCCATACTTTTTAACTTCATCTCTTCCAATAACAAGGATGCAACTACAACATAATACTTCAATGAAAATTGGGTGGTACTACCAACTGCTACAACCAGATTATCCTAGGAGTCTGATAAAGAACATAACAAGGTAACATGCTTATCTTCTTTTGCAAGATTAATATCAACATAGAAAAGTTGAATTACCATAGTATTGAATGCATTTAGATTCTTTGTCATAGAATATCCATCTTCCATCCTAATATGATACAACTTCTTTCAAAGAAAAAACTTGCTTACCATGGAATCTGACTTATATAAATTCCCCAACTTTTCCCATAGTTCCTTGGTTGTAGATTCTCTTGACACATTCAATAACACTAAATCTTCCAGGTAGAGTCAAATCATAGTTCTTTCTCTTCTATCCAACTTATCCCAATGTTCTTTAAACATACCTATAGATTGAGTACTAGTAGTTTGTGTATCAGTACATTGTGTAGAAATAGGTTGTGTACTAGGATCTATAGTTAATATAGGTGGAAATTAGTGGCCACCCACCTATTCCACTGACTCAAAATATAGTTTCCACCTTTGTAGTTTTTGTATGATTTTTTCAGGTCCTAAACATTCAAGGCCATTTTGAGGCCCTAAACGTTGTTTTTCTTGGCATGATAGCACCAAGTATGTAGCCAATCATAGATGCTAGGATGAAGGAAATGTTTACTCCTCAGCTAGACCTTTCCAAAAGGGTACCGAGCACCAAAAACGTAGATCATATGCAAAATTTACATTGTTGGGAATTTGACATATCAACTACCTTGATTGTGGCCCACAAAATGTTTGGTGTTTCATATCCCGAGGTTAGGGTTTTGGATATTTAGGGTTTTATCATTTATTCTTTATATTAAAAATGCCATTTTAGCCTCATTGTAATCATCTTATTGCAAATTCACATAGCTGCCACATCTCTTCTCAGAGATAATCTACCACCATTCTAGTGAGTTCATGTCACTCTATATTTTCTTTTACAGTCTCTACACATTTCATTCTTCAATAGAAATTGAGTATTTATGTATCTATGTGTTTCTATCGTATTTTAGTGTTTCATTTTGTTCCCTCATAAATCCATATCGTTGGTATCATAGCAACCTACTCTTTATCTATTTCTTTGTTCATGTTCCCAACGAGGTCAAGGTATAAGGAATTGGGACATGAACTAGTCGAGCCTTTGGAATACCATCCTTATTGGCCCCGAAAACCATCCATGGTGGAGGAAAAGAGATAAGAGGGAGCATGAGATCCTATTAATATGTTGCTTTCAAAATCCATTACACAACAGAGGAATGAGAAGATGGATAATTTTTCCCAAATCCTTCAATGGATGCCAACAACAATAGATGCATCTTTGTCAATCAACCACTTTGGAGGCATCACCCCCTTCAAGGTACAAGTTAATTTTGATATTCTCATATTTGAAGAGTTTAATATATTCAATATAGAGAGGATTATTTCTAGCGTAGGTCCAAGAATGAATGAAAGTGAGATCGCTCTACAATTGAAACTCTCAACTCTGTTGTCTCATCCCTGCAATAGATAGATTCACTTAAGGAATACAGTAGGTTGTCTATTTCATCTCCTATACACCCCATTGAGAGGCCTTTTCGTTTCATTTTTGTTGCAAGAAAGTCCCTTTCTGAATTTCCAATCATCCCCTCTAAATTTTGACTTTCACCTCTATCTGTTGATATGTTCTTTCTCCCATTCATTGTAGTCTCTAGATGCTAATCATCTACTCAAGTTGTCAATTTTCTCTTCACTATAGTCTCTAGATTGTAATCATCCCCTCTGGGTGTCTTGGGATTGAAAAAATGGGGTTTAACCCTTGGAAGGATGACTTTAACTTTGGGTCTCAATTTTTAATACCTATTCCTTGATCTCCGATGATTATTTATCATTCAACATAGAGCACCCGATCACAACCATATTGGTATATTTAAATGCATTCTCTTGTCTAAATTGTTTCTTTGTTGCTCAATGGAAAAGAGAATTATCTAGAATGGTCAAGAAAGACAAGCATACTTGAATATTTAATGATCTTTGTGATGGAATTTGTGATGGAGATACTACACCTACCAAAAATACAATAAACAAAGAGTTGGCCATATGGATGAATAAAGATAAGAAATAATGTGGTTTGATCATTGTTTTCTGTAAATGAAGAGGTGATTTGTTACATCAAATCTATAAAAAATTGTTGGGGTGCTTTGAATAAATTGAAATATTTATTTGATTCACATCTATAATTGAAGATAATTCAATTGATACTGGGATGATGAAACCCTCAAAGACATTGGCAACACTCTGGGAAACTTTGTCAAAATAGCATAGAAAACTAAAACCAACAAATACACATCCTATGCCAGGATTTGCGTCTACATTCTCATCGCCAAAGCCCTTCTAGACTCTATCTGTCTCATGCATGAAGATATATAATGGATCCAAACCCTGGAATATGAGCATGTACCTTTCAGATGTCGCAAATGCCACAAACATGGGAACCTCTTCAGAGACTTCCCTCAAAAAAAGAAAACTACAGATCCAAAAGACGTAGCACTTCCAGATGAAGAATAATTCCGAACAATCCCCACCAGGAGAAGAAACACCAGGAAACCCCACACTACATCCAAATCCAAAGATTCATCTACAAGAAACAGTTTTCAAGTCCTGTCCCAACAAATGCCCGGGGAAGATCACAATGAAGAAGACATCTAGCCGGCCCCAAAAAGCAGCACCAGGAACCCATGCACAACTAGGAAAGCACTCCCACCTTGATCAATCCCCTGCCTAATCCATCCTCAACACCTCCCATAGAGAACTTGATCTCCTCCACTAGTCAGGACCTGGATACATTAATGGATGAAGATATGGGAGATCTAGATCTGGGCGAGTTAGATCTCCTAGGACTAGGAGATGCATGAAAAAAAAATCCCTTCCACACTATAACTCCAAAGCATATCTACATCCTCAAGGAAGTACTCCACAAAGCCAAACTGCATGGCCGACTAGGCATACAAAACAACCCACCTACCAATCTAAAAAAAGCAGCCAAAGATTTCAAGAAGCGTGGGTGCAAGACAGACCTTCAACACATTTCCTCTTTGGATTCCAAGTTAGTAGAGTTAGGGAAATATGCCCAGCTAACTGAATTATTTTCCTCCAACACTCAAGGTTCCCAATTGATCCGGGATCTTTTCGCCAGGTGACTTATTAAAGAATTGTATTAAATGAGCATAAACTAAAGTACACCATAAATAAGGAAAAGCTTAAAAGGAAAGAGACATAATCATACAATATGAACACAAAGAACTTGATAATGGAGTTCATCCCTAGTGGACTACGTCTCTGGGTCCAACTCTCAAATGGATAGCTCTTTTTATTAACTCCACAAAAGAATTGGGCAAAATACATAAGTATACCTCATTCTGGAGTTAAGCTATTGAAGCTTTGATTAGATCAGAAAACTAACATCACCACTGCATTGGTGGAATCAAATTACCTAACAATGACTGTCTCCATGCCTCGATCCGAGTATGACATTTCCAGGCCCAAGAGACACCTTTTCCTCGGTTACTGTATGCTGCCTCTGCAATAAATGACTGGATTGTCTCAAAATCTGTGCCATGCCTATCCCAAAAACCATGCCAAAATCTGTACGACACCCTCGTTCTACCTCCTTCTTGTACACTGGTGGAGTCCCCTTTTTATACAAAAACCCGGACAGTTATGCATAAATGAGTTGGTTAGTAGAGCGGTTAGCAGAACTATTTTAGGGCGTTTGTTGGTTGGGTTGTAGGTAGAGGTCCCGGGGTCGAATCCCACAGGCCTCCCCTTTTTAACGTATGGCTGCAACTTATAATTGGCGTGCTCTAAATATAGCGGTGGTTGCTAGAATGGTGGATTGTTGAGGTTTGGTGGAATACACCATATGTGGTGGAGGATTGGAACGTGGCCGTGTGGTTTGACATATAACCAGGGGCTGGGTCGAGGGCCAAGGCCCTTTTCTTTTCTGCCCACATAAAAATTCAAGATTAAAATGTAATTGCACCATGTTATAAACAAGAACCATAGAGTGGAAGGTTGGCTAGCGAGGAGTTGTGAGGCCTTTGGGCTAAGGAGGTTACGGGTTTGACTCCTGTAGAGTCATATAAATTTTTTCACATGCCAAGCACTGGAGTTGTGCCACGTGGCAACCCATGACTGGGCCACATGGCACCATAACATTTTCCCATGAAACTCACACTTGTCACAACCTAATTTTCCCACGTGTCTGCCATCAAACTTGTATGACCTTGCCACATCATCCCATGCCAACATGTCACTATGCCACATGTCACCCTTGTAGTGGTGACACGTGTCACCTTGACCTTTTGACGTTTTGACCAAGTTTGAACTAAACTTTGACCGCTTATATCTTTTGATCCGTAAATTTGTTCGATGAGCCATTTGCATCGTTAGAAAGCTTGTGACGTGCTCTTTGCGATCATGCCATTTTAACTAAGTTTTGGGAACTTTGAAGTTTTTCCCTTTCTCTATATGTTGAAGCCATTATGAGGATCCTGAGTTTCCTCTGTGCATCCTAAGTTGGTCTTAGCCTTCTGTTGGGTTTGTATTTTGATTTTTTTATTGCGATGGTTGAATCCTTTTTGCATCGATATTATATATGGTATTGACCATTTTGAAGGAGTTTTCAAAGGATTTTATATCAATTCATCATGGATTTATATCAGGTATGTGTAATCAATGTTACGATGATTTTGAGATAAATTCAGTTCGGTTTGATGTTTATAAGGATATAATACATGATCTGTGTGTAACAGGGAGAATTCATAGTCCGAGCCTCCATCCTGTACCTCATCCGACACTTCATCCAACAATTCATCCAACACTCCATCCGGCACTCCATCTGGCATGTGATCCATCACTCAGAGCGCAGAGGAGTTGGTGATTGTTGCATTAGTGGCCTGTGGTGGATGAATCAGCAACCTAGGTTTTGTGCCCCCTCGTGGCCTCCAGCTACAGAGCTCCTTACACCTCAGATTGGGCGGTTATGCTAATCGTTGAGTGGCTCACGGATTTTCTAGAAGTCAAAGTTGTTAGAGTGCATTTAATGGATTCACCATTTTTAGAGGAGGTTGACCCTTCCAGTGGTCGACCTCTTAAACCATAATTCACCTATAAATACCACCAAAAGTGGCAAGACCATGGACATAATTTTTAAGAATAGTTTCATAGTGTAATTCATACATTCTCTGCAACTTTGGTTCCATATTTAATTTTTTTTAATTAATGAAAAGAATGTGTTGATTTGAGCATGTGTTTTGTTGTTGAAGAGTAGCCACGACCTACTTGGGGGCCCACCAGTGGTCTGGGTGACTATATAGATAGATAGATCATGTATTTCATTTTCTTAGTTAGAATTTACTTCGTTTCTTTGTTGTATGTATCATTTAGTTTTAATTATTGTGCATGATGAATGTAATTTAATTGTTTAATTCATACTTTTGCAGATTGTTTATAGGAGTTTCTTATTTGTCATGCTATGTTTCTTATTTCTTAGAAATTGGCCTACAGGATACTAACTTAAGTAATGCATTGAAGTTTTAGATTGGTTTCTACAAATTAAAACAGAGTATTGTGTGGATAGAGGATTAGTGTAGACAGAGTTTTAATTTAGGATTATTTGCAAGCTTCGATGGATTAATAGTAGCAAGTTTTATTAGTTGTAATCAAGCTAGATTTAATTCTCAGTTCAATTATGCTTTCATAGATTCATTTTCTTTATTAATCTTGTTTTAGTATGCTAGGATAGAAATAGATTTTAGGATTATGTTTTCTAAAAGCATCCTATTTTTGAAATCTAAGTTTTAATGATAGGATTAGTTCACTTATGGATTTGAATTGTAATTTTTAATTAGAAGAGTGAATTCAAATTAATATTTTCAATTATGAGTTTATTAGTTTATAGCTTTGCTTGAATTAGTTTTGAGTTTGTAGATTTCGATACAGAGTATTTTGAATTAGAATTTCTAATTAGTGTTAGTTATGGGCTTGAATTAATGTTTATTCTTTGTAGGATGGAAATAGTTGTGAGTTTCTTTAAGAATAGAGTTCACTTGTCGAGATAGTTTTGATAGAGTAATTGCTTACTTTCTTGTTCATTCATAGATAGATAGATTAGTTGCTTACTTTATTATTTACTTGTTGTTTTCTTATTTAAAAAGAGATTGAATATATATCTTTGAAATAGATTTCTTGTCGTTTGCTTATTTAGAGATAGTTCATAGCCCTAGGTTGTTTAAGGTTACTTAGGCCATATAGAGTTCATAATTCTAGAATTGCTTAAAGCTCTTCATTAATGTATTGAAGTTTTAGATTGGTTTCTACAAATTAAAATAGAGTATTGTGTGGATAGAGGATTAATGTAGACAGAGTTTTAATTTAGGATTATTTGCAAGCTTCGATGGATTAATAGTAGCAAGTTTTATTAGTTGTAATCAAACTAGATTTAATTCTCAGTTTAGTTATGTTTTCATAGATTTATTTGCTTTATTAATCTTGTTTTAGTATGCTAGGATAGAAATAGAATTTAGGATTATGTTTTCTAAAAGCATTCTAGTTTTGAAATCTGATTTTTAATGATAGGATTCGTTCACTTATGGATTTGAATTGTAATTTTTAATTAGGAGAGTGAATTCAAATTAAGATTTTCAATTATGAGTTTATGATTTTATAACTTTGCTTGAATTAGTTTTGAGTTTGTAGATTTCGATACGGAGTATTTTCAATGTTATGTTGAATTAGAATTTCTAGTTAGTGTTAGTTATGGGTTTGAATTAATGTTTATTGTTTGTAGGATAGAAATAGTTGTGAGTTTCTTTAAGAATAGAGTTCACTTGTCGAGATAGTTTTGATAGAGTAATTGCTTACTTTCTTGTTCATTCAAAGATAGATAGATTACTTTCTTACTTGCTTATATACTTGTTATTTGCTTATTTAAAAAGAGATTGAATAGTTAGCTTTGAAATAGATTTCTTGTCGTTTTCTTATTTAGAGATAGTTCATAGCCCTAGGCTGCTTAGGTTACTTAGGCCATATAGAGTTCATAATTGTATAATTGCTTAAAGCTCTTCATTATTTGAGTTTATTGGAATTAGATTACATTAGGTTAGGCTAGGCTAGATTAGAGCTCTAGACCTGCATATACAATGTTGGCACCTCGAAGCTTACAAGCCCTAGGTTGACAATTTAATGTTGAAATAGATGGCATATATTTTACTCGACATTTTTGGCGTCGTTGCCAAGGAGGTGCTAAAAGGGATAGAGCTTAGGTAGGTAGGCTTCCTTTAATTACACAACAAGGAGGAGGAGAAACTTTAAGATGAGAGGTAAGAACCTGCACATCCATTTTAATAGGTCACTTCAAAGCCTTGTTGTTCCCTTTCCGCAAGAGTGTTTACTTTTTCTGCAAGTTTGCTTACTTTTCTTAGTTTGTTTACTTTTCTCAGTTTGTTTACTTTCCTACAATTTACTTTCTCACAAGAGTACTTTCTTTCCTGCATAATGTGCTTATTTTTCTGCAATTTACTTTCCCGCAAGCATGCTTTCTTTCCTGCACAGTGTGTTTACTTTCCCGCATTTTAGTTTTCCTGCCAATGTGCTTATTTTACTGCAAGAATGTTTTCTTTTATTTCTTTTATGCAAGTTTTGTTTATTTCATGCAAGTGTGCTTCCCTTTCGCAAAGTGTGTTTGTTTTTCCTACCAATGTGTTTAATTTCATACACGTGTGAGTTTGATTTCATTCCTACAATCGTATTTTATTTTATGCTTTGATTTCTTTCCTGTAAGTGTGATTTATTTAATGCAAGCATGGTGTGTTTGGTTTGTGCAAATCTTCTTTAAATATGTCTTTCATCTTTTAGGTAGTTGTGATTAAAAACTTAAAAAATCTATAATAATAAAAAAAAACTTTTGGATGTTTTAAACCCTAAACACTAATCCCTGTGTGAGGTAGGACCCATCAACCAACAGAATGGATTTGAAGGTGACCATTAGTTTGGGAGAACTCTCTCAAATCCTAGCAGCAGTTGGGATCTCTTCTTTTCATGATGAAGAACACATCTTGACAATAGTCAAGAACTTGTCTACCTCTCCGGAAATATTAGAAGAATCAAGGTCCTATGAGCTACAAAATGATTTTCCTTGCCAAACTGCGAAGAAAGCTGAAAAATTATGGACTACATCTGGTGGAGAGCAATCACTAAGACTTGAGATTGAGGAGTTCTCAACATCCATCTCAACAAATCATTTTTATACTTCAGAAACCAATCATCCAGAAGAAGAGGATATGCATAGCATGATGAATGAGAGCATAGAAATTACTGTTGATGAACATCAAGATTACATTGAAATTTGGTTTCAAGAGGTCATTAGGCCACAATACTATTCTCTTCTTCAACAACTTTTGATGCCAAAACAATTAGGTTGGTTGGTTCTTCATATCTAGGTAATCACTACACTAAATTTTTCATATGAAGATATGGGTATGTTTCTTATCTTGCTTCTCACATTGTTACATTGGAAAAGTTCTTACACTTGAATAATGATTTTTCTTTCTTTTTAGGTAGGCTAGGATAGTAAATAAAAACTACATGTTGTTAGTTTAGCTTAAATTCTAATGTAGCCTCATTTTACATTTTCTTTTTAATGAAAGAACTATGAGATACATGTTCATGTGACTTGATTCATCAGTTTTTGATATTTTAGAGTGTGGTTTTTGATAGACAATTCTAGAGATATCTGTAGGTATTTATATCACCAAGATTAGACAATTTCAAGGAGACAAAAATGAAGTATTTTCCTTCAAAAATATTTCTATAATTTAACGTTGTTGTCTGCTAAGCATCAATTGAATAATGACTTGTTGTAATTAGCCACATTTTTGCAAAGATTTCCATCTTCCTTTTCTCAAGGCATCTTTAATGGCAGTTGCTCTTAACCTCCACCACTGGAGGATATAAGGAAGTGATACCTTGACTATAAAACTTAGAGGTTACTTGTAACATTTCCCCAAGAACCCTAAGTAAGTGAGTAAAGTATCTTTATTAAAGAGTAGCAAGGAGGTCTGATTAGCGGTTAGCCATGGAAATATCACAATAACTTTAAAAAAAGAAGAAAGTGAGTTGAGCCTAAAGATACCTTTATGTTCGTTCCCAATGGTACCATCCACTACCCACTAAAAATGCTTGATTATACCATATATTTAGATAGGCTATGTCTGCTTAAGTACCCCTTACATCAGGACAATCTATAAGGAATACATAAAGGAGAGTCATCCTCTAACATAAATACCATCCTAGTCTTAAATAAAAATTTCAGAGTTGTCTCCCCATCTTCTTGCCAAAAAGAAATCTTTATATTAAAATATTAAAATATGGTGGACCAGTCTTTGAGGGTGTAAGAGGATAACCCGTCGGGATACTGAACAAGTCTACTGGCAGCGGGTACTGGCCTGCAGTATGACTAGCTAAACTCATCAGAGTACTGAACAGGCTTGCTGGCAGCGGGGCATTCTACCTAGCGAGGATGATAATCTGACCAAAAAAAATTAATAAATAAAATTCCTAAATCTTAAACTTGTCTTGATGTACGGAATTAATTGTAGACAAAGATGAAAATAAGTATGTATGGTTAAGCTAAGGTCAATGAAATCCATAACTCTGCCATTGGGAACTAACTTTAATACTATCTTAAGACTCTCTTGCCTACCTCTTCTTAACCATATGTAGGATGTTCTTGTAGATTTTTAATGACTAAAATCAACAAACTGAAATTCTGTCAAACACTTAGCAACTTAGAGATCACTGTCTTCATAAACTTCATAAATGCACAAAACCCACATTCAGAAATTTCCATAAGCAAAAATACACATTGTTAAGCATAATATGCAGTGGAAAAACACAGTGGAAAACAACCCACTAACACTCAGAAATTTAGGCAAATGCTAGGGAAAACCCCAATGTGGGGAAACCCAACAAGAGAGAGAGAGAGATCTTATTATTATGCTCCAGGAAAGTACAAAATAACAACAAATCTACATTTCCAGCCAAGGAAAATACCTCACAGCACCAAATCTGTCCCACATAAATCTGCCTTGTTTTCCATGCCAAAACTGTATCATTGTCCAGCCTCTTCTGTACCTCATTTTCCGTGCCCACATTCAGCTGTACGGACTGTTCTGTATGGCCCAAAAACAACGAACAAAAAACAAAAATCTGCCTCGAAATCTGTGCCCAAAATTTCTCGATTTTTGTGCCAAATATGTACGACTGTACGGACTGTACAGAATTGTACAGACTGTACGGATCCATACAATACGACCTCCCACAACAGAAAAATATTTCGGTAAAAAATTCACAGAATTTTTTTTCTCAGGAATTGTGCCCACTTTCCTCGAAAAACATGCTATCTTTGCTTCTCACTTTCCTCTCTCAAGCATGCTCAAAAAATCTCTCTAACTCTCCTCCCGATGTGCTCTCAAAATCCTCCCAATGTCTTCACAACATGTCTTGCACACTACCCAATGCATTCTTTTATAATCTGAAAATGACATTTTCCCCCCAAAAGTGTCTTCTCACCTTCCCAACCCTAGATCCAAAGGCCAAGATTAGATCTTTCCTATTTGCAAGATCAAGGGTCATGATCCATTCCCTCCAAAATGTCTCATTTAAAATTAAAGTGAATTCACTTTATTACATAAGTGCTTTATGAAAATAAAGTCACTTTAAAAATAGAAGGTACACTTTATTAAAAAGTCAATTTACTAAAAGAACCACTTAAAACAACTTTATAAAAACTATTACAAAGTCAAGTGCTTGGTAGTGCAAATATTAAGGTAACATCTGTATACAAGACAAAACATGCGGAGTACCTCCCGAGCTAAACAAATCTAAAACTCCCTCTTAGCGAGGGAGGTACTTCTAGTATCACCACCAGAATCTGTCTCCATCTCATCAGCTGCCATAGTTGCTCCCTCTATACTAGAAGTCTCTACTCCCTTTGAATATGAAGCCACTACTCCCACTACACTGGAAGCCTCTATTGCTACCTCCGTTGTACCACGAACTGAAGACATGCTCCTAGGAGCCTGCACACTCTCCTGAGCATCCAACTGTGTCGACTCATGCCTGTTGAGTCCCTTGAGAGTGAGTCCCGGAAGAACACTGAGTGCCATGTATCAACTCTCTCTCCCGTGCTACCTGCCAACCCTCCAACATAGAAATCGAGTCCAGAAATCCACTGGACCCCAACACAGTTCGACCCAACAACCTGTACAACCTGTCATACCTAACACCAAGCATCACTGCTGTGTTTGGAGTAGACACCATACTCGGTCACAATAGAATGCCACTCCAAATCTATCAATCTCTAGAGATTACACTGAGATTAAGTTAACCATCATCTCTGGAACATACAATACTCCAGTAACCTCCAGAAATCCTCCTAACTCTAGCTGGAATTTAACACTTCCAACCCCCTTCATTGCAAGTTGTGGGCTGGTACCAACACCCATACAACAGTCTGAGTCTGTTTTTGAAAGACTCAAGAACACTAACCTCATCCTTGTCATATTCAGAGAAGCTCCACTATCCATGAACCACACTTCAATGTCCTCGAACACTAGGAAACCATTGCCCAAGGGACCAGTCATGAGAGAAAACTCCCTCTCATGTCTCTCAACAAACTCTGCAATCTCTGCTGATGCTGACACCTCTGGTTCTGACTTCTTCTCCTTCTTGTTCAGACACTGACTAGCGTAGTGGCCAGTCTTGTGACATGCAAGGCATCTCACCTTTCTCATGTCCTTCTTCTTGCCCTTTACCATAAGAGCAACATTATTGTCATCTTTGTCCACCTAACAAAGAACCTTTTTTCCCTTCTTCAAGCAAATACAACATCAAATCACTTATTGTTCCAAGTGTCAAATGTTTCCCATTGAACTTCAGAGCACAAGCTCTGATACCATGTATAATTTTAATTACTAAAATCAGCAAACTGAAATTCTGTCAAACACTTAGCAACCTAGAGATCACTGTCTTCATAAAATTTATAAATTCATAAAACCCACATTCATAAATTTCCATAAGCAGAAATACACATTGCTAAGCAAAATATGTAGCGGAAAAACATAGTGGACAACAATCCAATAACACTCAGAAATTTAGGCAAATGCCATGGAAAACCCCAATGTGGGGAAACCCAACAAAAGAGAGAGAGATCTTATTATTATGCTTCAAGAAAGTACAAAATAACAACAAATCTACATTTCCAACCAAGGAAAATACCTCACAACACCAAATCTGTCCCACAAAAATTTGCCTCATTTTTCATGCCAAAACCATACCACTGTCCAACCTCTTCCATACCTCATTTTCCGTTCCCACAGTCAGTTGTACGAACTGTTCCGTACGGCCCAAAAACAATGAATAGAAAACATAAATCCACCTCGAAATCTGTGCCCAAAATTTCTCGATTTTCGTGCCAAATCCGTACAACTGTATGGACTGTACGGATCCATACAGTATGGCCTCCCACAGCAGAAAAATATTTTGGCCAAAAATTCACAAAAACTTTTTTCTCGATAATCATGCCCTCTTTGCTACTCACTTTCCTCTCTCAAGCATGCTCAGAAAATCTCTCTAACTCTCCTCCCAATGTGCTCTCAACATCCTCCCGATGTCTTCACAACATGTCCTGCACACTACCCAATGCATTCTTTTATAATCTAAAAATGACATTTTCCCCCCAAAAGTGTCTTTTCACCTTCCCAACCCTAGATCCAAAGGCCAAGACTATATCTTTCCTTTTTTCAAGATCAAGGGTCATGATCCATTCCCTCCAAAATGTCTCATTTAAAATTAAAGTGAATTCACTTTATTACATAAGTGCTTTATGAAAATAAAGTCACTTTAAAAATAGAAGGTACACTTTATTAAAAAGTCACTTTACTAAAAGAACCACTTAAAACAACTTTATAAAAACTATTACAAAGTCAAGTGCTTGGTAGTGCAAATATTAGGGTAACATCTGCATACAAGACAAAACATGCGGAGTACCTCCCGAGCTAAACAAATCTAACAGTTCTATCCTGTAGGTGGGGCCATATTCTAACTGTCTCGTCAGACTGATGTGTGAAATTTATCTCAACACTTGGAAAGTTGTAAATATTAGGCTATTGGGAGAATTGACTGGTTCCCTATATTTTTATTGTGAGGTGTCACAATACTGAGGAGTGGGGGAGGGGTTTCATGAGCTGACAAATGATAAATACTGCCTATCTATAATCCATGAGAAGAAGACATAGAATCTTTCTAAAATTTATGTATATTGCTTTCATGATATGTGCTATTATATCAACAATTATTTTTTATTGAAATGCTAAATCAGATACCACTAACATCACTATGTGTTATAATCCTGTTGTGCATTTTATTTATTTATTTTTATATAAATGAAGACTTCTTAACTGGTTCTTTATGACAGTTACAGATCAATAACACATTGTTAAACTCACTACAGATCTGTGTTACACACATATGAACAAAGGAACAAGGTTAAGTGGCTCTGTATTAGGCTAGGTATTTATCTCAGTGTGATTTTTATTTGGAGTTTTTTGGATGAGATTCTAGGTCTAGGGATCTTGGACAGGGTTTCCAAAATATGAGTTGCAAAGATAGAATGGGACAAGGTAGGTATACTCAATAGCATTTAGGATTTTTCATTGTGTATAGGGTAGATGAGGTGAGTTTCAAAATGGGAATGAGATCATGAATCCATTCATCAGAAGAAGGTGTAACATAGCATGGAAATTTCATCCAAAACAAAGAAAATAACTTTGAATTCTACTGAAACAATCATAGGAAAGCATGGAAATGGTAGCAAATTGTAGGAGAGAAAATATTTTGGAGGATGATTTGGAGGCCTTCCTCGATGCATATTTTAATGAAACAATTATGAATGGAAATATGGATATTTCCTCTACACTTTGGAGTCACTAATCCAAGTAAAAACCTACATCTAACCCCTTCAAAATTGATTTAAAAACAAACTATCCAAAAGCCCAGTAACTGTGATAGAAGCACAACGCAAACATAGGGGTCAAAGATGGAGAGGTAACTTTTTTAAAATAACACATTTTATAAAATAGGGAGAGGTTTTTGTATATAAGTTTATTTTTAAGATAATATCTCTTCTTTTTGTGAAATTCATTCCCATGTTCTTTGAATATGTTCCACAAAAGAATGACTAAAGCAGGCAATTAAATTGGAAAATTTGATTATCTGAAATAAGCCTCCAAGAAAGTTGAACGTCTCCCACTATATTATACCTGTGTAAAACATGAAAAAGTTTATTATGATTTGGCATTTCCTTATAACAAACCTCCTTTGGTTTTCCAAAATTCATCCTTATTTGGTCAAAAACCTCTTTTGAAAATGATGACCAAAAACAACAATTAAATTGGAGAATTTGATTTTCTAAAATAGGACTCTAAGAAAGTTTAATATCTCCCAATACATGATACCTTTGTAACACATGAGGGAGGTTATTTTGATTTGTTATGTCCTTAGAAAAAACCTCCTTTGGTTTTCCAACATTCATCTTTATTTGGTCAAAAACCTCTTTTGGAAATGATGACCAAAAATAGAGTCAAAAGCGCAGTGTGGTCTTATAGAACATTTTTGAGTGACTTTTCCTGATCCATTTTTTGATGTAGTAGTGCCTGGACATGTGTCTCTAAACCTTGATTTCCCTGTAGGCATTTTTCAGGAGCATGTCTAGGTTTTCATTGAATCTTCCAAGACAATACTCTCCGTCCCTTTCAAATTCTATTGCAATAGTGCCTTCAATGTCTTGGTGACATAGTGGAGGAGATGGCTCAAGAATCATTTTACAATAGAAAGGCATGTCAAATTTTATTTGAAAATATAAACATTTGACCTAGGAACCCAAAAATAACCTTGAAATATTACACTTGATCATTGGCAACTACTCGACTCTAACAGACTCCAAACCCCCCAACTCAAACTATCTCTCTGTCTGAACAAAAGATCAAGAAACTTGTTGATTCCCCTGTAGCTTCATCGAGAAAGAAAACTAAAAGGTCTACTGATAATTCTCCATTTCCCTCAACACTTATTTATCCTCAATCCAAGAAGTTACAAGATTCAATTCAACAAGATTTCCTTGTAGCCCCTACAAATAGAAGAGGAGCTAATCGATTCAAAGGGGAATATTTTCGAAGAAGTACCTGGAATGCGAGTGGGAAGCCTAGTGTAAAACCCCCAAGCACTTCAGATCCTATCCAAGTGTCTTTTGATCATGAAATCCCTCATAAAATACTTAGGGAAGTTTCTGTAGAAGAGTTTGAGCTTGATAGAGAAGTAAAATCTGCACCTATTCCCTCTCACAAGCACTTTGTCCTACCTCACAGATGCCTACATCAGCTTCCAAATCTGATAGACCCTCTACAGCCATCAAGGGATCCAAGCCCTCTTATGAAACATCTGATCATACCCCAATCATTGAAAAACTACAACAAGAAAATGCTCAGTTGCTTCAACAGTTGGAAGAGCGAAATACTATGGATAGGCATCTCCATCATGATAATGTGGTATTGCAAGAAAAATTGAATTCTCTCCAATGATTGGTTGATCAAATGATCAATACCAATTGTAGCCTCTGGACATAATTGAAACATCATAAGAGGCCCAAGATAAATTCTTCATAATAAGAGGGAGAAGCTTCTAAAGCTAATCCACCCCCTCCTTTGCAAGTCTAGTCATGTTGGGTGATTCATTTTTGTTTGCAGTGGGACCTGCAAATCCTTAGGCGTGGGGGTTATGTTGGGTTCGTATTTTGATTTTTTTATTGCAATGGTTGAATCCTTTTTGTGATGCCTATCTTGGATGCATGATACTAACTCTAGAGTATGGATTGAGGAAGTTTTTGTTGAGGAACAATGCTGGTTATGACAGTGAAGTTATGGGACTTTGGTTATGAGATATATCATGATGATGTGATGATAGCTAGAGATATCATTGATCTATTGAAGCACAATTATGGTACATATGTGAGCTCCATTGATATATCTTATGATGTATTGTTAGAGGCATATTTTTTTTATGTTTTTGGTGCATGCATTTGGCATGTAGCTAAGCTACGTATTTGGAAATGTCATTGATGAGGTGATTATGTTGTACATCATTGATGAGTCATAGATTGATCTATAGTTGATGCATGATTGGTACATACTTAGTACATTGGTTAAGGAACTTGCTAGAAGTATGATTGGCACATGGTTTATGGTTGATATGGCATACATATATGGGAACACATATTGACTATGGTTCATCTTGTCGACATTTGGTGCATGGTTGACGCACTTTCTATGGTGCAAGGTAGTAATACATGTTTGGTGCATGGTTGATGCACTTATAGAGGGAAGATGATTGTGGGTGATGGTACTTGGTTAAAGTACATCATTGGTATTACTTGATTAGCATATACTTTGATACATGATGTATGGGATATTTGAGACACTTGTTGTGATGCTTGGTCAGTACATTATTTGATGCTTGATGGTTGAGATACATATCTTGAAATGTGGTTTGTGGAACTTGGTTTTTGATAGAGGCATATCATATATGATATGACACTTGTTTGAGGCACATGGTTGGCATGTTGACAATGTTATTGGTACATTGATAGCGGCACTTGTTGATGATCCTGATATATGCTTGGTACACTTTTTGGTGCATATTCTTGGCATATATACTTCAGTGATGAGATGTTATTGTATGGTGTTGATGTGCATGGTTGGCACAGGATGTACATGGTTGATGTTTTGTTCATGATTCTCTATTCATTGTTTACATTTTTTTTTTCTTCATGAAGTATGGTATGGAACTAGTCTAATGCATGGATAGGTCTAGGGATCATCATAGGAAGAGCATATCATTCATGAGTAGTTGATCTATGTTCTGGTTTGAGAAGTAATATTTGCAACAGAAGAAAATTGCAGTAGCAGCATATTGTTCATCTTGCAGAGAACATAGGGGGAGACATACCCATAGGGGGAGTTATTCTTCTTTATTTGATCCAACTCTTCATTCATGTCCTTTCTCCATAATTCATCCTTGTTGGATTCTTCAAAAATGTTTCGTTCAATTGAAGATAAGAGTGCTAGGTGCAGTTGTTCTGGTGAACGAATTATTCTTCTAGTCTCAATTCATGCATCTTCTTCTTATTCCCATGATTCAAGGAGGAGAGATTCATTATATGTAGAATAAAGATTTAGATTCTTGGAGAGAGAGAACAGAGGCATGTTTCTAGGGGGAGTGATGGCCACGGGGGGAGCATGAGCGATATGTCTTCAGCACTGCATCAGAGTGATATCCCTTGTTCAAAAGCGCAGAGATTATTCAGAGGAAGCTTAAAGGAATTCAGGCAGGGGGAGCATCCCTAAGGAGATAACTACCCTTTTCCATTGATGCCGAAGGGGGAGAGATAGTCACATTGATGTGATTAATATGAATATCATTCTCATGTCTACATGTTTCCATCAATGATTGGTGTTGACATCAATGTTGGTATTGCCATCAATGCCAAAGGGGGAGATTGTTACATTATGTTGTCATTGATGTCAAAGGGTTAATGTATTGTCAAAGTAACATCATTGATGTATTGATTTTTGGACTATGTTTTCATGGATTTAATTGATGTCTGATGGATAATGTCATGAGGTGCCATAGTGATGTATTTTCATGGATTGATGTATAGAAGGGATGATGTAAAGGTTGGTCATTGTTGTCTTGTCATGGCTGATAGGAAGTACCAAATGGATGAACTCCAAAGTGGTCCCCTTATGGTGAAATCCCTCATAGGAACACGCTTTGTGAAGTCCAAATGGTTAATTAGTTGAGTCATCCTAAATATGTGGTTAAGGAACCCAAGTATTGATTGTGGAATATTGTAATGAAGATACATGAATTTGTAAATGAGACTATTCTATATGGATAGTGCCCATCATGCCATTTTTGGTGATATGTGGAACGTCACATAACTCCTCACGGTTAGAGAATTGTGGCCTTGTGATGTTGGAGAACCCTCATGTGTTGTATAGAAGCCCCTAGAAGGTCAAAGAAGTCAAATTATTCTAGAAGCTCCTAGAAGAAAGTTGACTAGTCAAAGTACTTAGTCATGGGTTAAGTGGTTGCAACAAGAAAACAATTAAAAATAAATTAGTTGCAACTAGATGTGGAGAAGTTACTATTTGTGGATAAAGTAGTTATAAGTGGAAAAGTGGTCAGAAGTGGGCTAGCCCTTAAAATAAGGAAGTTGGCTAGATTTGGTTCAATGAGGAAGCTACTTGGAGAAGTATAAATAAGAGAGCAAGGGTCTCTTATGAGTGTGACTTTCTTGAGCATATTGAAGATCTATTCCAGTGGAAGATTCATTGCAGGTACTCATGGATGCATCAAAAGTTTTGTAAGTATGAGGTTTTGACGGTGAAAGTTTTGGGGGTTCAGAAAACCCTATCTTTATGAAGTAGTGTGAGGGATTCATTGAGCTAGGGCACATACATATGCACTATGTAGTGATCTAGGGCACGTACACACATAGGATGAAGGAGATCATGGTGCGTACACATGGAGAGAGTCATGGAAACTTGAGTAAGAGATGGTGCCAAGTTTCAAAAGTTTGAAGCAAGTTCCAGATCAACATTCTACTGGTTCATATCTGCCACATCATTTCTGGTATGGGTAAATATTGTCTTTATGTTTAGAATTTCTCATGGTATAGTGAATTCTTGAGGCATTCTTTGTATGGTTGTATTGATATCTAAATATGGTTGATGGTTGGTTAAATAGTTCATATATGTTCTGATTGAGGAATATCCATAATATGTGATTGTGTATGGTTGAGGAGCATGCAAAGGGTGTTGGATGGCATACATATGTTTGTGATTGGCTATGGTAAATATTGGACAGTGAAATTCAGACTGCAATGACATATCAGAAGTGGATGTGACAGGGGCAGAAAGGGTCTGAAGTGCCAAAAGGTTGTTTCAGAAACCCTAGTTTTTGAAGGTGTACACAGGCTAACAGTGGGCTAGGAAATGTACATACACGTGTTTCAGTATAGGAATATCGCGTACATATGTGGTATGTAATATAAACAGGTCACATACATGTTGACAGATTGGTATCTATTGAGGATTGATTCCTCTTCTCAGTTGATGACGATATTTGCAGGTTGATTCTTGCATTGAGAGTTGGTGCTCTTGTAGAGTTGTTTCTCTATTCAGTTGATGCTGATAAACCCCAAGGATTGTAGTTCATAATACAAAATAAATTTGTACATATGTCTTGTGTGCTTTGTGTTATTTATGATGATTTATTGATGATATAGCTATTGAGATATAATTACAACTAGTTATAAATGAAAGCAATGAATATTGAGTAAATGGTGATTGCTAACTAAGATGTTTTCTAAAGAAGTTGTGATAAGAGCCCTACACTGATTCACCCCCCCCTCTCAATGTGGTCGGTCTATCCAACATCCCTAAAAAAACACATGAACCTCAAAATATGTAATCTCAACCACTGGAATCTGCAATTTTCTAAATTTATGGCCGAATTTTGAGCTAAACACGTTGGAAAATGTGTCCAGAAAAGGATAAAAACTTAGAACATTTAGTCTATATCCATTTTTAATGTTGGTGTTTGAATTTCTAGATGGTCATTGGGGGTTAAGGTTGGGAATTTTTATAACTAGTGGTAGTGGGTTTGGGTTCTAATAACCGGGATTCTCCATGTTGATGGAATTTAAAGGATGTATTTCAACAATTATAAAACAATTTTATTTCCTTTCTAAATTTGTATAATTTAACAAGTATAAGCATCATAGTTGGCACAAAATCATACCATGAATTTGAAGGAATGATAGAGAAAATGACACTACAACTGTTGAATACACTAAATAGAAACAATCCCAACCTCTCGTGTCCTTGTCACTATAAGATCCATGGTTATATATGCTCTGAAATGCATCTCCCTTTGATTTGAAATGTGTACTAGGGTTTTCAAAGGAAATATGGTAAAACGAAATACCCATGACCTATGTTTTTCTTTAAATTCATATACATAAGAAAGTGTGTATGTTTAGGAATGCATATGTTATTCAAGTTTGCACATTCCTAAAACACATACACATTCTTTTGAGTGCTTACTTGACACACAATGTGTAAATCTTCGTGACAATTAAAAAGGAACCAAGGTTGGTATAAGAGGACATGTACTCATTTCTAATAGTGTGTACAGATTCTTGAATACTCCATTGCCACTTTTTCATCCACAAACTTTGTGTGTGCACCCACATGTAATGTGTGTGAATATCCTTAAGAATTGATCTAGGAATGCAATGTATGTAGGGATGGGA
>ML780633.1:1951603-1968891 GCA_009831015.1 Picea engelmannii
AATAAGGCCCCTCTATTCAATGGAACAAACTTTGCCTTCTGGAAAGTTAGAATGAGAACCTACATAATGGCTTTAGGTGCAGATGTTTGGGATGTGGTAGATATTGGTTATGTAAAGCCAATTGTACTAGCTAATAAGGATGACAAACTAGAATTTAGCTTCATTGCTAAGGCTGTGAATGCTATCTTGAGTGGGCTTGCAGAAGAAGAATTCGTAAAAGTTATGCATCTAGGAACTGCCAAAGAAATGTGGGACAAACTCATTAACAGTTATGAGGGTAATGAGAAGGTAAAGGATGCCAAGCATCAAACCTACAGAATTTAGTTTGAACAACTGAAGATGAAAGAAGATGAAACTGTTGGAAAATACTTTTTGAGAGTAGAAGAAATGGTAAATGCAATGAAATCACTTGGTGAAACAATTGAGGAACCTTCTTTAGTTCAAAAAATCTTGAGATCTCTCCCAGATAGGTTCAATCCGAAGGTCTCTGCTATAGAAGAACTAAATGATCTAAAAACCTTGGAGTTTGATCAATTTCTAGGAACATTGACTGCATATGAAATGAGAATATTTAAAGATAAACCCACCTCTAGAGAAGCATCATTTAAGGCAGACAAGAATGAGGATTCTGAGCCCGATGAAATTGAAGAAAAATTTGTGAAGAGACTGAAGAAGGATCAGGCAAATATAAAGGTAGACTGCCTTTCAAATGCTTCAACTGTGGTAGGATAGGTCATTTTGCAAATAAATGTCCCCGCAAAGGAAAGGATTAGACTTGTGATGATGAGGAGAAGTACAAACACAAAAATTTCTTTAAAGAGAATAACTTTAAGAAGAAAAGTCTTGGCGTAAACAATGATGATGATCCTTCAGATGATGAAGACAATGATTCATCTATTGAAGATAAACTAAATGAATTCATACTTATGGCCAAAGAGGACTATGATAATAACAAAACAGGGAGTGATGTTAATGAAGAAGAAGCTATGGTTGACATGGAAGCAGAATTGATTAGTGCACTGGAAGAGATTGACAGACTAAGAATCAAGAACAGAAAGCAAAGACAATTGTTGATACAATTCAAGAAAGATAGTAAAGAACCTGATAAATACCTTATCCTACTAAAAGTTGAATTGGAAGAGGCAAAGAAAACCGAAGACATTCTGAAACAACAGTTATCAGAAAAGAAGGCAAGATGTGAAGCATTAGAACAAGAAGTAGTGAAAACTAGGCAAGAGATGGAGAAATTTCAAGCCTTGTACAATCAGAATCTGTCAAGTATCAAAGCGTCGGAAGGATTAGCCACCATTCTGAATCAACAAAGGAATCCAAAGCTGAAAATTGGTTTGGGTTATGAAGAGGGATCACACAGTGGTAAGCTAGGAAATGAAGAACCCATCAAGTTTGTCAAAAGTACAACCAATGACAACAAAAAACATGTAGAAACGAAGGAAGACAATCAATCACCTAGGATGAGTAAAGAAAAAGGTGCCAGGAATGAATATGTAGAAAAAAGAAACAATGCGCTCTCTATTGAAAGAAATCATCAGCAAGGAAGAAATCGATTTTCTCAAAGAAGACAACCACTTTCCAGGTACAAAGAATTTTTCTATGGTTATTTATTCTACTGTTCTAATTTTGGTCACAAAGCTGTAAATTGTTCCTTAAGACTTAGACATGAGCAATTAAGATTTCGAAGGAATAAATACTTCCCACAACAAAGATTGATACAGCCAAGTAACATACCTTCATAGACTGCAAATTGCCAGATTAAGTCTAGGAACATGCAACTAAGGAGGTCAAGAAATAATCAACAGTCAATAAGTAGACAACGTTGCAACAATAAGTTTGACCTATTGAATAGTGAGATTGAATGCTACATCTATCATAGCTTTGGACATAAATCTATTGACTGTCGTTTAAGGAACTATGAACCGGATTCAAAATCCCCTGTTGAAAATGTCAAGTTTTGGAAGAAGAAGGAAAGTGACAAGTGTGGATTAGTATTTTCCACTCAAAGAAAAATGAACCCTTGGTATATAGACAATGGATGCTCCAAACATATGACGGGAGACAAAGGCAAGTTTCTATCCCTGAGTGAAGGAAAATTGGGAAACGTAACTTTTGGAAATGATGCTCCAGGTAAAATAAAGGGAAAAGGGATGGTGAGCTTAAGTAATGGAAAAGGAAAAGCCCAATATGTTCTACTTGTAGATGGGCTGAAACATAATCTGCTCAGTGTAATTCAAATGTGTGACAGACGATGTGAAGTGGTGTTCACATCCAAGGACTGCAAGATAAAGTTTGTAAACTCAGGACAAGTGGTGGCCAAAGGCATAAGGACAGAAAATAATGTATATGTGCTAAAAGAAAATAGAGAAGAATGTCATCTAAGTAAACATGATGAAATATGGTTGTGGCATAGGAGACTTGGGAATCTAAACTTTGACCACTTAATCAAACTCAGAAATCTCGAGGCAGTAAAAGATCTTCCGAGAATATCAAAGCCCCAAGATTCAATGTGTAAACCCTACCAAGTAGGAAAGTTAAACATGACACAGTTTAAGTCCAAGAGCTTTAATTCAACATAGAAGCCACTTCAACTAGTTCATATGGATTTATGTGGACCATCAAGACAGGAAGACACAGGGAAAGAAAACTACTTCATGCTGATTATTGATGATTACTCCAGACTTACTTGGGTTTCCTTTCTCAAAGAAAAAGTTGAAGCATTTGAGAAGTTTAAAATATTTAAGGCTTTAACTGAGACTCAAACAGGCAAGAGGTTAAAGGAAGTAAGATCAAACTGAGGAGGAGAGTTTATGGCAAGTGACTTCGAGAAATTCTGTGACAAACATGGGATCAAGAGAGAATACACAATCCCAAGAACTCCACAACAAAATGGAGTAGTTGAGAGGCAAAACAGAACAATGCAGGAAATGGCCAGGTCAATGATGAATGAGAAGAACATTGGTCAAACCTACTGGGTAGAAGCAATACACATAACAGTCCATGTTCTTAACAAAGCCCACCTCAGACCACAAAGTGACAAGACACCTTATGAACTGTGGTTTGGGAGACCTGCCTCAATTAAACACTTCAAAGTCTTTGGGAGTAAATGCTACATAAATAATAATGATGAGAACCTTGGCAAATATGATGACAGGGCCGATGAAGGTATCTTCTTGGGGTATACTACAAACAGTAAAGGACACAGATGCTATAATAAGAGGCTGCATAAAATGGTTGATTGTATTGATGTAAAAATTGATGAAGGAATCCCAGCAAGAGAGATGTACAGGAATGAGTCTTCTACAGAAGACATAGCTAAAGCTGAAGATGAATAAGTCCAAGAATCAGAAAACAAAGACTCTGAATCAGATGAATACATAGACACTCAAACTGACTCAAATCAGTAGTCAACTTCAAATTCCTCCTCCAGAATCATTCAAAAGAATCATCCTGCAAGTCAGATAATTGGAGAAAAATACAACGATGTACAAACTAGGAGAAAGCTAATCAAAACCACCGAACAATCTCATATAGCTTTCATATCCATGCTGGAACCCAAGAATTTCAATGAAGACAGCAAAGATGACCACTAGGTTAAGACAATGAATGATGAACTTGATCAGATTGAGAAAAACAATACGTCGGATATGGTTCATAGACCAGAAGGTAAAAACGTCATTGGCTCCAAATGGATCTTTAAGAGTATGTTGAATGAGCAAGGAAAAGTTGTCAGGAACAAAGCAAGGCTAGTATGTAAAGGATATGCTCAGATAGAAGGACTGGATTATGATGAAACATTTGCGCCCGTAGCAAGATTAGAAGCTATCAGAATGTTTCTTGCCTATGCTTGTCATAAAATATTTAAAGTCTATCAAATGGATGTCAAGTCAGCTTTTCTAAATGGAGATTTAAGTGAAGAAGTTTATATGGAACAACCAGAGGGTTTCAAACTATCTGATAATCCTGACTTAGTATGCAAGCTGAAGAAATCTTTATATGGGTTAAAACAAGCCCCTCGAGCCTAGTATCACATACTGGATACATATCTCAAAGACAAAGGGTTCAAGAGAGGAACAATGGACAACAATCTGTATATTAAAATAGAGGATAATAATTTGCTCATCGTATTGGTCTATGTAGATGACATCATCTTTGGATGTAATAGGGATCCATTGGTACAATGGTTTTCTTCTACCATGGAGTCTGAGTTTGAAATGTCTATGATAGGAGAACTGTCATTTTTTCTTGGTCTGCAAATTACTCAGAGGACTGAAGGGATGTTCATTTCTCAAGAAAAATATCTAAGAGAAATGATGAAAAGGTTTCAAATGGAATATTCTAAACCTGTGGGTACACCTATGGTTACTGGATGCAAATTAAGCAAGGATGATGACTCACCTGATGTTGATCAAAGCTCATATAGATCAATGATTGGCAGCCTGCTGTACATCACAACATCTCGCCCAGACATAATGCATGTTGTAGGAATGGTAGGAAGATATCAGGCTGCACCTAAACAAAGTCATTTGCACGCTGTCAGAAGGATATTCAGGTATTTAAAAGAAACAATGAGTTATGGTCTGTGGTATCCCAGAAATCAGAATTTTTAGTTAACTGCTTATTCAGATGCAGATTGGGCAAACTGTGTTGATGAGAGAAAAAGCACCAGTGGAGGAGCATTCTTCCTGGGTGACTCTTTAGTAGCATGGCTTAGTAAAAATCAAGGTTCCATTTATTTATCAACCACAGAGGCAGAGTACATTGCTGCTGCTACCTGTTGCACTCAGGTATTATAGATGATTCAGACACTTGCAGACTTGGAGGTAAAATACACTGCACCGATCCCAATTCATTGTGATAAAACTAGTGCCATCAGTGTGTCTAAAAATCATGTATTCCACTCCAAGACCAAGCATATTCCCATAAAATATCATTTTCTGAGAGAGAAGGTCACCAATCAGATTGTTCAAGTCCATTACATTCCAACCATAGAATAAATTGCAGACATCTTTACTAAACCCCTAGCCAAGACACCATTTGAATATCTTAGACAGAAGCTAGGTGTCATCCCCTCTCACATCGAAGAGATTCCATCCTGTTAGGGGGAGTCTTGTATTGATTTCATATTTGATACCTCCTAAAAATACTGCAACAGCTCAGGGGGAGCATGTTTTCTTTGACATTGATGTCAAAGGGGGAGAAAATAACAGGTATGGGTGCCTTTGTTGCCATCAGTGCCAAAGGGGGAGATTGTTGGCATGTTTTACAGACAGAGTATGCTTGTCATTGATGGCAAGTACATCAACGATGATGACCTGAGTATAGGAACGATGTGCCAGGCGTGCACCAGAAGTCTTTTGGGAAGACGATGCAGAGCTAGCTCGACAAGATCAGAGTATGCGGTGATGGATCTCATTGAGATTTCTTGATGAACGTTAGATCTGAGCCTGAGGTTCGACCAGCGTTGGATCTAGGAAAATATGCACGCTCTTTAACGAGCAAGGTGAAATGTGAAATCTCGAAAACCCGAAACAGGTGCATCACTCGAAGTAATGGATACCGGGATGTCGGATACCAGGAGACAGAGATGTCATGGACTCTTTTCATCAGAAGTCCCGAAGTGCCGAAATGCGAAATCCCGAAACAGGTGCATCACTTGAAGTAATGGATACCAGGATGTCGGATATCGAGAGATGGAGAAGTCAGAGACTCTCAACATCAGGAGTCCCGAAGTGCTGAAATGCGAAATCCCAAAAACTCGAAACAGGCGCATCACTCGAAGTAATGGATACTGGGATTCCGGATACTAGGAGATGGAGAAGTCAGAGACTCTCAACATTAGGAGTCCCGAAGTGCCGAAAAATGAAATTCCGAAATTCCAGAAGCAGGCACATCATACCGAGATTTCAGTTATTGGGAGATGGTGAATTCATATACTCTCATCATAAGGAGTCCCGAAGTGCCGAAATGTGAAATCTTGAAACAAACCATGTCAGCTAAGGACATGTGGCACCATCAGGCAATGACAAGTGTCAAGCTGATTCAACATTTCAGGCACATGTAAGTCACAAATCAGAGTGACACATGGTAATTATTCGACGCGTGTCAATCCACGTGTGATGTCAGCAGGTTTACATCACATAGAAACTTTCTATTTCGGGGTTTTACATAGCAAGCAAAAACTCCACCATCACAATGTCTTGAACTCCGAAATGCCGAAAGGGACCATTGTGAGTCTCGAAAACTTGAAGGGAAAAATGCCGAAATCCCGTCAACCATCCATCTCAGTGGGTTATGTGAACTGTCCGATCACTTCAGAGATTTTGTGATCATGAATTTTGTAATGTTGGAGTTGTTAGCGCTCTGTGATTTTCCCAAGGCTGCGGGGGCAGTCATAGAGGTAACCTCGAACCACTTGGAGTCTTGGATCTAGCCCTCCAAGACTCAGAGAGGGATCTCTCTTTTCGATTAAAACTTGGTTTGTATGGGATGGATATTAGGCTAGCTATGAAAGTATGGGGTTGAGGTTTTGGTTTTTAAATAGTTGTTTTGGGACAGCAAGGAGGGCCATTGGGCAAATGGGGTCTGTGCTTAAATATGTGATTCACTCTCAGATCTGGACAAAGTTCTTACACAGGGCAAGGTAACGGAAGTGTTGGATCGAATTAAGTTTGAATGGTGTTGATTTGAGGAAGAACTAGGGGAGGAAAATGCCAATCAAAGGAGAAGCTAAGAATTCCTAAACTGGGCTTCAGAAGAAAACATAAAGATTATCACAAGATCAGATGCAAAGTATTTGCTAATAAATTATGCTCTGTTACTTTCTTCTGACAATGAGAAATTGAAAAAAAGAAAAATGATAACAGGAAAAAACTTAAGAAAGAAGGGAAACGCCACCAACACCTCCGCACAGGATCTTGTAAATAGCATGTCTATTACTGATCAGTCATCTAAAGATTACAGAAAATGTTTTTTGGCCTAAACATCCCACTGTACAGCAAAAGGGAAAAATTTCCTACAGGTCGAACCCTCTCACATAGGTCGAAACCCTCTCCTCTAAGCCCGAACGAACCCTCTCTTTGTTTTTTACATGTGTATAAATAAAAATTACTATCAGTCCTCAGAAAAATCGAACTCTTCCCCTGCTTCCTAAAAATAGAAATCAGTTACAGTGATTGACACCTATTACAGATGGTCTCCTAAAACAAATAAAACAACAAGTCCAAGAAAAGTTGATTTGGTAACTGCTGCTTGACATCTGGAACAGTGGAGGTTTGTTAAGTTTTGCTGGCGAATCCACTCTAACAGCATCAAAAAAGATAAATGCAAAGTCAGTCGAATGCTTGAGGTTGTTGGAGATTTGCTGCTAGCTGGAGGATCGGTGCTCTAACTGCTGCCAGAAATGCGGGAAAACTTTGCCACCTCCCTCTAACTACTGCCTCGGATTCTGGAGATGATATTCTCTTGTTGGCTTTCCTCCTGTAAATGCTTAACTGTATTTGAATGTCCTGCTGGAAAGTGCCACTTGTGCTCTAACACTGCTCCAAAATTTTGAACAGATTTGCCACCTGATGATGATCTGTGCCTAGAAAGGCTGGACAATTGGTTGATATGAGGATCTAAATATGATCTTCATTTATTGAATTACTACCACATGCCCTTGAACAATTAAACCAGAACTGAAAACAAAAACCTTAGTGAGGAAATCTCAGCAGCTGTGCAAATGCCGCTGCTACTAGCACTGTCGAATATTGCCACCGATTAGCTTTGGCTTCCTGGAAATCTGGGATTGGTTTTGACTATCAATCCTATTCCTAACAATCTAGATCAGGAATTGATGCAAAAAAAAATCTTTTTCTACCTGTTTCTATAGGAAAGAATGATAAAACATGCTCCCGAAAGTTCTGATAAGGGATTTCTTCGCACCATTAGTAGGACTGTAGTCACCATCAATTCCCCTACTTGATTTCATTCAGAAAAAAGATGTCAATGCCCATCCCCTTCATCTTTCTTCGTCGCTTCTTTGATTTCATATCCTCCAGTCTCCTCCTGCATGTCTGAAGTCCATAATGTGAGGTTATCACGAAGCAGCTGCATAATTAGAGTGCTATCCTTGTAAGATTCTTCACCCAATGTATCAAGCTCTGCAATTGCCTCATCAAATGCCTGCTTGGCAAGCGTACAGGCATGATCTGGTGAGTTCAAAATTTCATAATAGAATACAGAAAAGTTAAGGGCCAGTCCCAATCAGATAGGGTGAGTTGGAGCCAACTCTGCAATTGCAATGTCCTGGGCTGCCTTGTATGCAAGCAATGTGCTTTCAGCAGCTTCCTTCCTCTCAAACGCAAGTGAAGTCTCTTCTCTGGCTGGTGTTTTTGAAGTTCGATCAGTTACAAGACCATTAGACCTCTTCCCCTTACATCTCCAATGATTTCATATTTGTCTTGAAGTTCTTTTAAACGGTTGATTAGATGAGCACCCACAATAGCACAATGTTCTTGTCGCTTTCTTTGTCTAAAAATTTTAGCACTACATGGCCACCAGCAGTGCAGACTGAATTTCCACCAAAAGTAACACAGTGAGATCATTGTGTTAACACTTGGGCAATTTCTGGAGTTGTTACACTGGAACAAAGTTGTTATTTTTGTCATTTTGTATAAAAAATCATACCAATCACAAAAATTGCACAAAATAGTGATACAGAATGCTGGTATTTTAGAATCCTTGCTGATTGGCACAAGATTGTTTATAAAAGAACAAATGATATTAATAACATCAACCCTCAACGTTTTTTCCATGCATCCATAAATTCGAGTCATTTCAACAACTGGGGAACCATCAAGCTCAAGTAGCTTCAACGTCAATGCTTTGTTGAATGAAAACATCCAACACAACAACTCTAGGCTTCCTACCACTTCCTCATATTGCTGATCACTGGATAATTATTGCATCAATCTTATGAGCACCACCAAAATACCAGAATGCATGCTCTGCATAAAGCTCCCAATGAACAAGAATCACATCTTCATTCACCATCTTCATAATATGCCCAATGGTCCCAACAGGTGTAATTAGTCCATATGCCCCAGGAACTTGCAAGAAAATATGCGCTTGAACTGGTTTTGAATCATTATTTTCATAAGAAAACCCATCGCTACAGCACCAAGAGGAAATCCATTCCCAATACCCTTGGCCATAGTTCCAATGTCAGGGATAACACCTTGTGTTTCAAAGCCCCAGTAATGACTTCCCATACAACCAAATCCTATCTGAACCTCATTAGATATACAAACACCTCCAGCCTCCCGTACACTATTATAAACTGTTGGCAAGTATCCAGGTGCCAGTTCTACTGCTCCACCAACACCCTGTATAGTTTCTGCAATAAACCCAGCATTACGCCCAGTGGTTACAAACTCGATAATATCTTGAACATCTTTCGCATATTGTGGCCCATCAGAGCCAAAAACCCCTCGATATGGGTTAGGGTTGATTGCGTGATGCACTCCCCTCGGGCAGTGCCAGTAAGATTCTTGTTCTCTCTGTGAGGAATGTGTTGGATGCTGACTGTATCTCTATACTTCTTTGCGAGTCCAAAACCAATGATACAAACCTGATTTGCTCGCCTGCCAAGACCCATGAGAAAGTTCATGTCGTTTGGCATTTGATGCTTTCCATCTTACAGGTGTAGGTGCTCTATTCAATTAAACTCGGCTACAGACACTGAACAATAACTGGTGTTATCGATGCTTGAGCACTTGGACATGCACACTGCCCTGTGTTGAATACTTGACACGAGACAAGAACCCTTTACCCAAAGCGCAGAGTAACTTTATTTTTATTTTTTAAGTTTTGGGAATTAATCCCCCATGCATATGGTAACCTGAACGTTAGGCGTTTATATGAGCCAATAGTCACATGTTGTCTCGATGAAGTGAGCTCGAGGCTATGCTTTGGAGGTTGGTGTTGGCGCTGGCGCTGGCTTGTGTGTTTGTTGTTGGTGTATGAAATGGCACTTATCCTTAGTGTTGAGTATTCGGAGGTTGGCCCTAGGCCAATATAATTTTTGGAAAAATATTAGTCAAAATATTTACATTTTGATAACCAAGATTAAAACTCTGCATAAATACCGAGGGGCAAATTTTGGCTAATAAACCAAACCTTATATTTACCCATAAGAATTAAATTTTGCCATTTCAAACCAATTCACAATTTTTTGCTAAAAATGTGTCGAAACTCGCTTTGAAGCTCGCGCGCAGGTACTCATTTTATGCTTGGTTAGTGTCAAGCACTTTCTGCCACCTTCGCCATGCGTCATGAGCAAACAAATAATGCCTGAAATAGATAGATAGAGTCAGAAAACTGATTCCCCTATTATATAGGGTTCTAACATAGGCTCCACCTGGGGAAGATAGCTCCGAAAGAGATGTCTAGAACCGCTGAACTCTGAATTTCGTAGACCAGCTGATCATTGGGCTGCCCCTAGACCGTAAACTGAAAATAAAACTATGAAGGGATAAAAAGGAAAAGTGCTCATCATGTTGAGCTTATTGGCGCATTCCTACCTACCCTACTTTGCTAACAGTTACAGTTTCAATCAGGTAATGAAAAAGTGCCAATGAAGCCAACCCAACAGTTGATTCCATGATTGGGTTTCCTCATCGTGATTCAGGAAAATCAAGGCTGAAATATATACTGGCAACTGGTGACATATTTGGTCGTTATAGAGAATACATGTTTGAAACTTCGAGCTAACATAAACCTCCATGTAATCTGCTATAGGATCAATTAAAGCATGATGCATGACATGCATTCCTGGATCTTCTATGATTAGTAGATCAGTTGTATCTTCAAAATCAAACCATGCATCTACAACTTCAGCCTTATACTTGAAAACATAATCATCATCAATCTGCAAATCAACAGGTAGTACGTTTTCCTCTTGCTTTGGGGAAGGGAGATTTTCCAAGAATTCTTTGAGATCTAGGAAATTGTAGGACTGAATTTGAGAATCCAAAACTTCAATATCATTTTCGAACTTTTCAACAACTAGCTCAAGAAAACAAATTTTACTTTTAGGGGAAAATTTTCTCGATTCCAAAATACGAAACACAGTTGTTAAAAAGTCTTTGTCAATGTGAAATTCTGCTAACTTACCCCTGAATTCTTCTATGGCTTCACAAGATATAGGATTTGCCACATACCCTGTCATCTTGAAACATCATCAAGGCTTTGAAATCTGGATTCTTCAGCAGTGAAGTCACTTGTGAACTTTGAAGCTCGGGATATTTGAACAATGGAGTCGCCAGGTGAATGGTACAGCCTTCCTATGTTTGGCTTCTATTCACCATCAGAAGTCAAATCTGAACTTGAAAACTCGGTCCCCAGTGGAGTCGCCAAAAATGTTAGCGCTCTGTGATTTGCCCAAGGCTGCGGGGGCAGTCACAGAGGTAACCTCGAACCACTTGGAGTCTTGGATATAGCCCTCCAAGACTCAGAGAGGGATCTCTCTTTTCGATTAAAACTTGCTTTGTATGGGATGGATATTAGGCTAGCTATGAAAGTATGGGGTTGGGGTTTTGGCTTTTAAATAGTTGTTTTGGGACAGCAAGGAGGGCCATTGGGCAAATGGGGTCTGCGCTTAAATATATGATCCACTCTCAGATCTGGACAAAGTTCTTACACAGGGCAAGGTAACGGAAGTGTGGATCGAATTATGTTTGAATGGTGTCGATTTGAGGAAGAACTAGGGGAGGAAAAATCCAATCAAAGGAGCAACTAAGAATTCCTAAACTGGGCTTCAGAAGAAAACATAAATATTATCACAAGATCAGATGCAGAGTATTTGCTAATAAATTCTTCTCTGTTACTTTCTTCTGACAATGAGAAATTGAAAACAAGCAAAATGATAATAGGAAAAAACTTAACAAAGAAGGGAAACGCCACCAACACCTCCGCACAAGAATCCTGTAAATAGAATGTCTATTACTGATCAGTCATCTAAAGATTATAGAAAATTTTTTCTGGCCTAAACAACCCACTGTCCAGCAAAAGGGAAAAATTTCCTATAGGTCGAACTGTCTCACACAGGTCGAAAACCTCTCCTCTCAGCCCGAACGAACCCTCTCTTTGTTTTTTACGTGTATAAATAAAAATTACTATCAGTCGTCATAAAAATCGAACTCTTCCCCTGCTTCCTAAAAATAGAAATCAATACAGTGATTGACACCTGTTACAGATGGTCTCCTAAAACAAATAAAACATCAAGTCCAAGAAAAGTCGATTTGGTAACTGCTGCTTGACATCTGGAACACTGGAGGTTTGTTAAGTTTTGCTGGCGAATCCACTCTAACAACATCAAAAAAGATAAATGCAGAGTTAGTCGAATGCTTGAGTTTGTTGGAGATTTGCTGCCAGCTGGAGGATCGGTGCTCTAACCACTGCCAGAAACACGGGAAAACTTTGCCACCTCCCTCTAACTGCTGCCTCGTATTCTGGAGATAATATTCTCTTGTTGGCTTTCCTCCTGTAAATGCTTAACTGTATTTGAATGCCCTGCTGGAAAGTGCCACTTGTGCTCTAACGCTGCTCCAAAATTTTGAACAGATTTGCCACCTGATGATGATCTGCACCTAGAAAGGCTAGACAATTGGTTGATATGAGGATCTAGATATGATCTTCATTTATTGAATTACTGCCACATGCCCTTGAACAATTAAACCAGAACTGAAAACAAAAACCTTAGTGAGGAAATCTCAGCAGCTGTGCAAATGCCACTGCTACTAGCACTATCGAATATTGCCACCGATTAGCTTTGGCTTCCTGGAAATCTGGGAATGGTTTTGACTATCAATCCTATTCCTAACAATCTGGATCTGGAATTGATGAAAAAAAAAAATCTTTTTCTACCTGTTTCTATAGGAAAGAATGATAAAACATGCTCCCGAAAGTTTTGATAAGGGATTTCCTCGCACCATTAGTAGAACTGTAGTCACCATCAGTTCCCCTACTTGATTTCATTCAGAAAAAAGATGTCAATGCCCATCCCCTTCCTCTTTCTTCGCCGCTTCTTTGATTTCATATCCTCCAGTCTCCTCCTGCATGTCTGAAGTCCATAATGTGAGGTTATCACGAAGCAACTGCATAATCAGAGTGCTATCCTTGTAAGATTCTTCACCTAATGTATTAAGCTCTACAATTGCCTCATCAAATGCCTGCTTGGCAAGTGTACAGGCACGATCTGGTGAGTTCAAAATTTCATAATAGAATACAAAAAATTTAAGGGCTAGTCCCAATTTGATAGGGTGAGTTGGAGCCAACTCTGCAATTGCAATGTCCTGGGCTGCGTTGTATGCAAGCAATGTGCTTTCAGCAGCTTCCTTCCTCTCAAACGCAAGTGAAGTCTCTTCTCTGGCTGGTGTTTTTGAAGTTCGATCAGTTACAAACTCAACCCCAACCATTAGACCTCTTCCCCTTACATCTCCAATGATTTCATATTTGTCTTGAAGTTCTTTTAAACGGTTGATTAGATGAGCACCCACAACAGCACAATGTTCTTGTCGCTTTCTTTGTCTAAAACTTTTAGCACTGCATGGCCACCAGCAGTGCAGAATGGATTTCCACCAAAAGTAACACAGTGAGATAGTTGTGTTAACACTTGGGCAATTTCTGGAGTTGTTACACTAGAACAAAGTTGTTATTTTTGTCATTTTGTATAAAAAATCATACCAATCACAAAAATTGCACAAAACAGTGATACACAATGCTGGTATTTTAGAATCCTTGCTGATTGGCACAAGATTGTTTATCAAAGAAAAAATGATATTAATAACATCAACCCTCAACGTTTTTTCCATGCATCCATAAATTCGAGTCATTTCAACAACTGGGGAACCATCAAGCTCAAGGAGCTTCAACGTCAATGCTTTGTTGAATGACAACATCCAACACAACAACTCTAGGCTTCCTACCACTTCCTCATATTGCTGATCACTGGATAATTATTGCATCAATCTTATGAGCACCACCAAAATACCAGAATGCATGCTCTGCATAAAGCTCCCAACGAACAAGAATCACATCTTCATTCACCATCTTCATAATATGCCCAATGGTCCCAACAGGTGTAATTAGTCCATATGCCCCAGGAACTTGCAAGAAAATATGCGCTTGAACTGTTTTTGAATCATTATTTTCATAAGAAAACCCATCGCTACAACACCAAGAAGAAAGCCATTCCCAATACCCTTCGCCATAGTTCCAATGTCAGGGATAACACCTTGTGTTTCAAAGCCCCAGTAATGACTTCCCATACGACCAAATCCTGTCTGAACCTCATTTGATATACAAACACCTCCAACCTCTCGTAGACTATTATAAACTGTTGGCAAGTATCCAGGTGCTAGTTCTACTACTCCACCAACACCTTGTATAGTTTCAGCAATAAACCCAACATCATGCCCTGTGGTTCCAAACTTGATAATATCTTGAACATCTTTAGTATATTGTGGCCCATCAGAGCCAAAAACCCCTCGATTGACTGCGTGATGCACTCCACTCGGGCAGTGCCAGTAAGATTCTTGTTCTCTCTGTGAGGAATGTGTTGGAAGCTGACTGTATCTCTATACTTCTTTGTGAGTCCAAAACCAATGATACAAACCTGATTTTCTCGCCTGCCAAGACCCATGAGAAAGTTCATGGCGTTTGGCATTTGATGCTTTCCATCTTACAGGTGTAGGCGCTCTTTTCAATTAAACTCGGCTGCGGGAACTTAACAATAACTGGTGTTATCGATGCTTGGGCACTTGGACATGCACACTACCCTGTGTTGAATACTTGACATGATACAAGAACCCTTTACCCAAAGGGTAGAGTAACTCTATTTTTATTTTTAAAGTTTTGGGAATTAATCCCACATGCATATGGTAACCTGAAGATTAGGCGTTTATATAAGCCAACAGTCAAACGTTTTCTCGATGAAGTGAGTCGGAGGTTGTGCTTTGGAGGTTGGTGTTGGCGCTTGCTGGTGTGTTTGTTGTTGGTGTATGAAATGGCACTTATCATAAGTGATGAGTATTCGGAGGTTGGCCCTAGGCCAATATAAATTTTGGAAAAATATTAGTCAAAATATTTACATTTTGATAACCAAGACTAAAACTCTGCATAAAGGAAAAATATTAGTCAAAATATTTACATTCTGATAACCAAAACTAAAAATATTAGTCAAAATATTTACATTTTGATAACCAAGACTAAAACTCTGCATAAAGGATGAGGGGCAAATTTTGGCTAATAAACCAAACCTTATATTTACCCACAAGAATTAAATTTTGCCATTTCAAACCAATTCACAATTTTTTGCTAAAAATGCGTCGGAACTCGCTTTGAAGCTCGCGTGCAGGTACTCATTTTATGCTTGGTTAGTGTCGAGCACTTTCTGCTGCCTTCGCCATGCATCATGAGCAAACACATAATGCCTAAAATAAATAGATAGAGTCAGAAAACTGATTCCCCTATTATATAGGGTTCTAACAGGGGTCACGATGACTCGAAAGGGAAAAACGTCGAAATCGCGAAATGCGAAACCACGATCTAATATGAATCGTTGATCAAAGGGAGATTGTGGACCGTTGATCTGACTCCCTTTCGGAGTTTCGGATACCGGGAGATGGAGGGGTCAAGGCTTGATACCCTTCATCATAGGAATGTCGAATTTCCGAAAATCCAAAATGCAAAACACGGTTAGGCTCAGCAAGAGGTCATAGCCCTTGGTCACATCGACAGAAGCTGAGGGAAGGAGTTAAGCTTCTTTTTCTTTCGGAGTTTCAGGGGTCGGGAAATGGAGAGAACTAAAATCCTCCACCACGGTGATCCCGAAATGTCGAAGACTAGAATGCCGAAATGAATGAAAGATCCCATGGAGCCAATCCAACGGTGCAGGTGAATTTGGGCACGATTGGAGGGCTAATATTTCTCCTCGCAGTGTAACTGCTAGAAACCACTAATGGTTTCTGCTAGAGGACTTGAAGACACTTTGGCTTGAGTGATAGAGAAGGTGAAGAGTCTCAAGTGATCTGCTAGTAGAACAAACACTGTTCATGGAGGCGATTGACAGCTGGATGAGCGTTGGAGCCTGTAACTACAACAAAATAGTTGATCTCGATTGTAACAGAAGATGAAGAATATCAACTGATGGTGAGGCAAAAGAATTTGATTATGACACCCAGTGATGATGGATAGATGGCATGAACAAACAGAGAAGATGAAGAGTTTCCATGATGAACAGGCAGAGCAATCGACATGCAGAGGATGTAGAACCATGAGATACAGAGCATGCACAAGATGCACAGGGAGTATAAGAATGTGGAACAAAGAAGAGATTAGTGTTGTTGCTGTTGGGAGTGATGCATGTGCAAAGAAGAAGGTGGAGTGCAGTAGTTGAAAGGCACATAAGACAAATGGTGCATTGAAGATGAATGGCACACAGAGTACAAAATACATAAGAACAAAAAGTGCAAGGTATGTGTGCAGGATGACAGTGAGGCAGAGAGAACAACAAAATCTTGCAGAACAGTGATGAGACTGGTAAGCTGTTGTTGAACATTATATCACTGTAATAAGTTTCAGTAACACATTTTAATAAAACAGGGTGGTAGGGAGGTGCTAGGGAGGACTGGTGTCCTCAGAGGTTCAATTGGGTGCTTGAACACAGGGAGTTGGTGCTTCCTTCTAGTTGGTGCTAGAGAAACCAAGGAGTTGGTGCTTCCTTCTAGTGGGTGCTAGAGAAAATAGAGAGTTGGTGCTCTCAGCAAGTTGCAGTTTGCAAAATCAGAGGTTGTAGCCTCACAATGAGTTGGTTCTCATATGTATGATAATGTAAAGAATGTAAATAATACTTATCATATAAAGAAGAAGAGGTTTTTACCCTTTATGGGTTTCCTCGGGAAATATCTGTCTCTGTGTATCTCATATATATGACTGATGCTGAATATGGCATGGCTTATTTCCCTGCATTATTGTGATTATCATTGAGTGCCCAGTAAAGAATTTAAAGAAGCATATTGGTTAAGCACGGTAACAACTGATTCACCCCCCTCCCCTCTCCGTTGTCCAACATTAGGTACTCAATTGGGCCATAGCTCATCCTATCATCCTCAATCTGATGGACAAACCGAGATAGTGAAAAAATGTCTGGAAGGCTACCTTCGTTGCTTTGTCTCTGATAAACAAACACAATGGTTCAAATGGTTACCCTTGGCAGAATGGTGGTATAACAC
>ML780633.1:1968941-1987378 GCA_009831015.1 Picea engelmannii
TAAACAAACACAATGGTTCAAATGGTTACCCTTGGCAGAATGGTGGTATAACACTTCCTTTCATACTGCAACAAAAATGACACCATTTATGGCACTTTATGGATACCACCCTTCTTCCATCACTTCTTCTCTAAAAGAAAAATTTAAGGTTCAAGTAGTGGAAGATCACATCGAGAATCAACAACAAGTTCTCCAAATCTTAAAGGACAACCTGACCATGGCACATAATCGCATGAAACAACAAGCAAATCAACATCGTAGTGAAAGAAGTTTTGAAGTAGGGGATTGGGTATTTTTATGACTACAACCTTACAAACAGATGTCCCTCAAGCAAGCCAAGAAGGATAATAAATTATCACCAAAGTACTATGGACCTTATAAGGTGTTGCAAAATATTGGTACTATGGAATACAAATTGGAGCTGCCCGCATATTCACGAGTATACCCAGTTTTCCATGTTTCATGCTTAAAGAAGGTTATAGGCGACAAGATCCCAGTTCAAACTATATTTCCAGAACTTGACAAGGAAGGAAAAAACATATTGGAGCCTGAAGCCATCACTGACACAACTATTCGCCAGCTGAGGAATATATCCATTTCAGAGTATCTCATTAAATGGAGGAAACTATCGGCTGAAGATTCCAGTTAGGAAGATAAGTCTTTTATACAGAAGCATCCAGAGTTACTCAAGCATTGTACACAACACTTGTCTCAAGGGGAGGGGCATGTTAAGCCCTAATATTGGCTCATTACCCCTTAATTGGGGCATATTATACTAGTAATGTTATTTTATTTATGTCGGCTTTAGGCCATTGGTTGTAATTATACCTCCTAGTCTCCTATATATACCAATGAGACATTTTCATTTTGAATCATCTTGTACTTGAACATTTAAGTGGGGTAAAAGGAGGCTGGCCCCTCGAAGAGGCTTATTATCTGAAATTATCTCTTTTTCAAGGCATTGAGTACTTTTTCTGAGGTTTTTCTATGTTATATTGATATTTGGTTCTTAACAATACTAGATCCAGTGGAGTACTGGATCAGTGAAGTATCGGATCCAGTGGAGTACCTGTAATATTTAAGATATAAAAAGTATGCAGAAAAAAAATAAAATTCTAGAAATGGAAGATGAACAACAATATAACTAGAACAACACCATAATAATACCAAAATGATACTAGAATAACACTAGAAAGAGCACTTTGATTACTGAGAGCAATGTTCACTTGCCTCTTCGAGGGGGAAACCTCTGGCAGAGAAGATCTCTATTACAATAATATCCAAGACAACAGTTCTCATACCCTCGACTCCTATTTATACTAAATATGTCTATAAAAAGAACCATCTAGAGGAAGATCCTTCTAGAAGCAAAATCTTCTATTAGGTCTTCTTACATTCAAATTATTCTTCCTTATTGCTAGGCCTTATTAATATTGACCTTTATTAAATAGGAATATATTATTCTACCTACACGAGGGGTTAGGTCCCTAACATGTCCTCCCCCCTTAAAAACAACCTTGTCCTCAAGTCTTGAAATGTGGAAATTGTTGCAAAATGGTAGCTAGTTCCCAAGTGGCATCTGCTGGGGTTGCATATTTCCACTGGACTAACACTTCCTTGATGGTTCGTTGATGCAGGCGACGCTCACGCTAGTCCAAAACTTCTTTTGGATGTAGCCAAATGGAGCCTTCTTCGTCCAACTCAAGAAGGTTGGTTTGAGTTTGACACTTAGCTCCAATCCCCTTCTTTAAGTAGGAAACATGAAAAACATGATGTAGCTTAGAATGACTGGGAGAATATAAATAATAGGCCACCTGTCCCACAGGCTTTAGAACAGTATAAGGACCATAAAATTTGGGCACCAGTTTCTGACAATGGTCAGCCTTGGGGGAATTTTTCTTGTAAGGTTGCAGTCGAAGAAACACCTAATCCCCTTCTGCAAATTGACATTTAGAGAGACCTTGATCTGCTTGTTGCTTCATGTGATTCTAGGCCATGACCAAATTCTCTTTGACGGTACGGAGAATAGCCTCTCAAATTGTAAGCGTTTTGTCAACCACCTGGACCTTCGAGACACCTGGTAAATTTGAGAGAAATGAAGGTGTTTTTTTTTCATATACTGCTTCAAAAGGAGTCATGCAGGTAACTATATGGTATGAAGTGTTGTACCACCATTCAGCTAGTGGTAACCATTGAGCCCACTTGTTTTTCTTTTTTGATGAAAAACACCTCAAATATGTTTCCAAACACTTGTTGACAACTTCAGTTTGACCATCAGTCTGGGGATGATAAGTTATGCTAAGATGCAATTGGGTGCCCTGTAGCTTGAATAGTTCTTGCCAAAAATTGTTGGTGAAAGTGGGGTCGCGATCAGAAACAATAGAATGTGGTATGCCATGAATTTTGAAGACTTGATCCATGAAAAGTTGAGCCACATTGGATGTTGTAAATGGGTTTTGAAGAGCACAAAAATGAGCATACTTGGAAAGGCGATCAATGACCACCATGATGACTGATTTATTGCCCGATTTAGGTAAGCCTACAATAAAATCCATAGAGATATTCCACCAAATAGTAGGTGGAATCAGAAGCGGTTGTTGTGTGCTAGGAGATTTGACTATTTCTCCCTTGTTTCATTGACACACATCACATTCAGCCAAAAAATTACGAACGCCCTGTTTCATTCCATACCAGAAAAAAGAACGTTTGACCCTGTCATAGTTTTGGTAAACCCTGAGTGCCCAGTTGTGGGTGTAGCATGAATCTCAAAAAGTGCCATGGATTTAAGTTTTGACTATTTACTTAAATACAAACGACCTTTGTATTGAAGCTCATCATGGAGCCAAGACTACCCTGGGGAAACTGGAGAATTGGACTGCAATTGTTGCATCAGATGAGAACTTTTGGGATCGTGTAGCCATTCTTGGCAAGCATCTTGGAGCCAATCTGGTACAATGAAGGAGAGAGAAAAAGGGACCCTTCATATTCATGTTTTCAGGAAAGTGCATCCACAACCACATTATCTTTTCCTTTCTTGTAAATGATCTCAGAATCATATCCAAATAACTTAGTCAGCCATTTTTGTTGCTCTGGGGAGGAAATGCGTTGTTCCAAAAAATAATTGAGGATTTGATGATCTATCTTAATTTGGAAGCATTTCCCCAATAGATAAGGGTGCCAAAGATCAAAGGCATGCAGAATAGCCAACATTTCCTTTTCATAGATTGATTTTCCCAAATTTCATTCAGACATTTGTTTGTTGGTAAAGGCCAAAGGCCAACCCTCTTGCATAAGGACATCGCCAATTCCTTTCCCTGAAGCATCACATTCTAGGACAAAGGTATTTGTGAAATTGAGAAGTGCTAGGACTAGAGTGGTGCACATGGCCATCTTCAAGGTTTGAAAATCCTGAGCAGTTGTTTGAGTCTAGGTGAAAGAATTCTTTTTAAGGGGTGCAGTGAGAGGGGCCACAATCTTTCCATAATTATTAAAAAACTTGTGATAATAACTTGTTAAGCTTAGAAATCCATGCAAGATTTTGAGAGTATTTAGGTGAGGCCAATATTGCATAGCTTCAATCATTTTAGGATCCACCTTGATGTTTTCCTTGCCAACAACATGACCCAGGTACTCAACTTCTGAGGCACCAAAAGCACATTTAGATTGTTTCAGGAAAAGTTGGTGCTGAGAGAGTATATGGAGAACTTGATCCACATGAGCAAGATGGTGTGTCTAGGTTTTTCTATAGATGAGGATATCATCAAAGAAAACTAAGACAAAATGATGGAGAAAAGTATGGAAGACATGATTCATGAGGGTTTGTAAAGTGGAGGGAGCATTACACAAACCAAAGGGCATGACCAAAAACTCATAGTGGCCCTCATGAGTTCTAAAGGCAGTCTTAGGAATGTTTGCCTCTTTCATATGGATATGGTGGTAGCTAGAACGAAGATCAAGTTTAGTAAAGAACTGGACACCACTCAATTCATCCAATATGTCATCAATGACAAGAATGGGAAATTTGTCTTTAATGTTGAGTTTTGTTGAGGGCATGGAATTTAGGACACATGCGCCAAGAACATTCTTTATTCATGACCATGAACAAAGGAGAAGAGTAGGGGCTCGTACTAGGGAGGATAACACCTATGTTAAGAAGGTCTTGAACCATTTTCTCAATTTCATTTTTTTGGGAAAAGGGGTGACGATAGGGACGGATATATGGAGAAAGGATTTCTAGGATAGGGGGAATGGAATGATCATGAACACCACGGGAAGGAGGGAGTATCTTGGGAGTGGAAAAAACCACTTCATGTTTAGAGAAGATGGATTGGAGGTCTTGTGGCACAAAGGGTGTCTTAGTTGCTTGTATGGCATGGAGTTGGGAAATAACACCCGAATGACCATTTTTGAGAAGCTTTTCCATGTGATGGGAACTAATGATCTCAGGGGAACCGGGGGTGATTCCTTGGAACTTATCTTGCTGGCCCTCCTGGTCGAATTGCATGGTTAATTCCTTAAAATCCATGAGAATGTGACCCAAAGTCCTTAGTCAGTTTTCACCCAACACAATTTCACAACTGCCCATGTCTATATCAAACATATGAGATTTCAGGTGGTAATCACCAATTTGGAGACGCACATTTTCACAACACCCTCCACATTTCATGGACCCACCATTAGCAATCATGATTTGGAAATTATTGACTGCACGGATATAGAAATTAGTTTCTTGGAAAATGCGGCGATGAATAAAATTATGGGTGATTCCACTATCAACAAGAATGATGACCTTCCTATGCTTGATGTAGCTAATTAGTTTGAGGGTTTGGGGAGAAGAGAAGCCAGTGAGAGAATTTAGGGAAATGATCGGTTCTACTTCGGGAGGGTCTGAGGGAGGGGTTTTTTTGATGCGTTCAGGTGACTCAGACAGAAGGGGAGTTTCAACATCCTCTTTCAAAACATCCTCTGCAATGGCCATAAAAATATTTTGTTCCTTACACTTGTGTCCCGGAAAATATTTATCATCACAATTATAACAAAGGCCTTTGAGTTGGCGCTCAGCCATTTCGACCCTGGTCAATTTTTGGATCTTTAGTGGAGTAGAAGGAGGAGGGGAATTTGTTGGTTTAGTGCGAAGAATAAAGGAGGGTTTCCAATTTTTAGAAGAGACAACTTGTTGTGCTTCCTTAGCTTGTTTAGTAGCCTCCACCCAAATATGAGGCCGAGCAATGAGGACATGGGCATGAATCTCATCCTTGAGGCCACTGATAAAACATTCCTGGAAAAAAGAATCAAACATGCCCTCTGTATGAAAATCCAGTCGCTCAAAAGCATCTATAAATTCTTCCACTATGCCAGATTGTTTCAACTTTTTCAAATAGCCTAAATGGTTGGTGTCAGTGTCAAAGCATTCCTAAAGCTATGCCACAAAGTGTGTCCAAGCAACATACCCTTGATGGGCAATTTTTCTCCATTGCCACCATTGCCAACGTTCTTGATCTAGATGGAGAACACCATACTGTAGTTTGGCCAAGTCATCTGTAATGTCGTACAAAGAGAAATAATGTTCCATTTGAGTTACCCAACTAGTGGGATCTGAGCCATCAAATTTGGTCACGTCCACCCAGGGAAGGTATAGGTCACGTTGAAAGTGATGGGGCTGAAAATTATGGGAATGAGAGGAATTTTCAACTTCGGTATGCAAAGGTGGGTCAGATAAAGGGGCATCTGTAGGGATATGCAGCTTGGTGCAGATCATCAAAGTGAAAGATTCAAGCTGGGTAGTAATGTCTTGTTTAAGGTCTTCTTTGAGTTCCGTGATTGAGGCGACGATGGAGGAATGCATGTTTTTATTAATGGTGGCAATATTGGCACTGATATGTCTCACTTCTTGTTGGGTCTCTATGAAATTAGATTGCAGGGTATTGAAGCAAGCTTCCAAGTCTTGGCTATAGGTATGGGCCATGATGACGAGGGAACCAAAAAAAGGTGGGTTGGGTCAAAACTTTTGCTGAAAAATGATAGGTATGGATGCGATAAGGGAAAAGAGATAAATCCAATGGAATAGGTCTCAAATAATGGTGCAAAAAATTCCAGACTCCGGTCTGAAGAATACTGCAGTGATGAAATGCCCAAATGCTTAACCAAGAAGAAATGTGTAGTGATTTGGCAACTCAAACACAGTTTCACGGAAATAGATCTTGATTGTTTTATTTTTTGTTTCCGTCCCCAAGGGTTAGGCATCCAAGGGTTCTACAAACAAGGATTTTCCCTATGCTATAGCTCTCTGATATACGTGTGGGGTCCAACAGTAGTAATCAGCCTAATATCTCAGGGCACCAACTAAGGATGCTAGAATCTACCCTTAGTTGTACTACCCGACTACCAGGTACTAGAGAGTATCTTCCTGAGTTTTTTTCTCGGTGGCAGTATAGTAGTCAGGCAGCCGATCGGTTTATCTAAAGAAGGATTCAGGAAATCTAGGTCGATCTGTATACATGTGTTTTCTGTTGCACTACCACTCGAAGGGGTACCAACAGGGGTTACAAGGGTGGCCAAAAAATGTGAGCTTAAGTACCACTTGTATTTCTTGTGTGTATGAATCCCTAAATGTGGGTTTATGCATGTAACGACATATCTCTGTAGCTTAAAGACATCGTAATAGGTCTCTTCCCTAAAAAATAAAATTTAACCCACAATTTTCTGCCGAGGAAAGTGCTATGATACCACTTGTAATATTCCAGATATAAAAAGTATGCAGAACATAAATAAAATGCTATAAATGGAATATGAACAACAATATAACCATATTAACACCACAATAATACCAAAATGATACTAGAATAACACCAGAAAGAGCACTTCCATTACTGAGAGCAATGTTCACTCGTTGCTTTGAAGGGGAAACCTCCGGGAGAGAAGAGCTCTATGACAATAATATCCAAGACAACAATTTTGATACCCTCGACTCCCATTTATACTAAATATGTCTATCAAAAGAATCATCTAGAGGAAGATCCTTCTAGAAGCAGAAGCTTCTATTAGGCCTTCTTACATTCGACTTATTCTTCCTTATTGTTAGGCCTTATTAATATTGACCTTTATTACATCGGAATATATTATTCTACCTATGTGACGGGTTAGGTCCCTAATAGTACCAGGTCAAGCGATTGTTGTAGTACCGAATCAGTGGAGTACTGGATGGAGCTGCTTAATTAAGAGTCAAAGTAATTAGGAGCATAAATAATCAACCATTTAATCCAATTTAATCAAGAAAATCAAACAAATCATGCTTTAACATAGGTTACCTCTCTATGCACATGGAAAAGGTCACAAAGTAGGTTTGTGGAGGAAATATTCAATCATATATACATATCATAGCTAAAATAGACTCAGATAGAGGATAATATAGGATAATAGAGGTTTCAAAATGGAGACTCAACATTTCCCCCATGCTAAAGTCATTGCATTTCCTCATGCAACAATATCAAAACTGATACTCAAAATTTTGCAAAACTTAACCATTCCCCATCATTTATCTGGTTGTAGGATGTTGAGACCAGAAGCTTCACTCCTAAGTTCCTTCTTAATAACCTTGGTGTATTGGATCAAACGTAAAGCTTTGTTGAGTTTAGCAGAGACCTCTTCTTGTGCATCATGTAACCTTAGGTTATATTCTTTCAAGTGTGCATTCTCTATCTTAATGTGTCTATCCAACACTTGGTACTCTGTAACTTCTTGTTTCATCTTCTCATTCTGTTTTGTCAGCTTCCCAATCTTCACTATCAATTGTTGTTTGCTCAGAGAATTGTCAGGATCAAAGGTGTTTGTTTGCTCAATAATCTCCTCTCGAGATTCCTTCTCCTTTCTTAGACCTATCAAAGTTTTTGTCACTAACCCATCGGTCTCACTAATCATAGATCCATAGCCACTTTCTTTCTCTAGAGAATTCGTAATATCAATAGGATCTTCTAAAAGAGAAGGCACATGTGGAATTGTTCTTTGTTTGGCCATACTCCTAGTATTTCTTCATACAGGAAGTGAGACTTCCTCATATTTACTAGCATGGGTGGAAGCCTCTTCAAACAACTTCCTCTTCCTCATTTTAATAGTAGTTATGGGCCTGAAAACATGTTTCTCTTGTGTTGATTTGATTTTCACCTTGGAGGACCGAAGCGTGGGTGATGGAGTTTTTCCTTGCTGAACATTCCCTATTTCCACTCTGGAGGACTGAGGTGTAGGCTCTGAGATTTGTTTCTTTTGGGCCTTCCTCATTTTAATCTTCCCCTTACTTCCACTTGTCATCTTAGGAGTTTCCTCCAACTCACTAATTGATTCTTGAGGAAACACAATAACTGCTTCAGGGGTATTTTTCAACTCCTTAATCGATTATTGAGGGAACTCAATAGTTTCCTTGGGGACATAATGTGAAACTTCATGTTGACATGTTTTCTTCCTCTTTCGCCTCTCACTCTGTGAGAGTTTATATTTAGGACTCGAGGCTGGACTAGGTTCCTTAGATTAGGCAGGCCTCTCCTTCTTAGATGTAGTGGGATCCTCCAAGATTCGTTCTGCTACCACACCCTTCTTTTGACCCTTTTTCCTTCTCTGAATGTTTATTCCATGGGTCTTTTCCAACTTGCTAAACGAATCTGGTGATAACTCAATGGTTTCTTCAAGAGAACTATATGATCGTTCAGCTTGCCCAAAGTCCTTCATTTTCTGTCTTTTAGTTTTTGGAATCAAGGTTGGACTTATTTTCTGAGATTGGGACGTTTTCTTCTTTTTGGATGCAGTGGGCTCCTCCACAATAGACTTATCCTTATTCAATTCATCAATAGGCTGGGATAAGCTAGGTGTAACAGTGGATTCTTCACCCCCTAACTTATTCCCTTTGTTTCTCTTTGTCTTTCTACTGGACCCCTCACTGTGTACCTTTGTTTCTTGTTCTTCTACAGATTTGGACATTCCTTCTTGAGAAAACTTTTGTTGAAGTAGTTGTTTCCAACTACTGCCTTGTTTTCTCAAGGTATGGACAACCAAAAGTTTCATTAGGCCATGGTGATGGAGGTTGATTTCAGGTTTCTTGGAAGCTGATTTAACTCCTCTCACCATTTTATTTAAACTCATCTAGAGGAAGTGAGGAAAATAAATTTGTGGCCCTCCTTTAAAATGTGAAAAAAGTTTCAAATGGTATAAGAAGGTTACTACATACCTCCCTTTGTAGGTGAGAAATATATACAAACTAATGAGCATCATCCAGTATTCTTCTTTGATGCAGCTTCGAGGAATTCCCTTAGTCCAATCAGGGTCCTGATGCTCTAGACTGAGAAATGTTTGACAAAGATTCCTGTCAACGATCACCCCCTTAAAGTATTTTTCTCTAGAGGAAGGTAGGCATGTAGCCTCTACTATGGTGGCTCCAAAATTGTTAATTTCATATCTCCAAACTAAACACTTTCTCCATCATATGGTTACACAAAAGCAAGAGAGATTCCCTCGTGATAGCCTTTAAAGTTTTCTAGAAATGGGACCCAAACTGCTTGGTCAAATATCTCCCTGCAAGCTTGATATTTTGGTGTTTCCCTATATAACTGGAACATGGGTTCATTCCTATCGACCCCCATGGTAGCTTAAAACAATTCTTAAGGCGTATGAGGCAACGGAACAGAGGATCGAGGGTTGAGTACCGGATCAACACAGACCATGATGGAGTACCGGAAGAGGATAAGTATGAAAATGATATGGAGGAATGGGATCATAGTGTAAATGTAGGTGGTGTGACAGTAAAAATGGTAAATAATGCTCATCTAGATGGAAAATCCATTCTAGAGAAGATTTTATAAGTTAAGATTTGGATTGCAACGGTCACATCCAGGGTAATGATGACAAGGTAAGATAGGTCGAATTCATGAATAACTTATAGACCCGTATGGAGGTTGGTGTCAAATCATGTTCATAGGAGTGTTGGGCAATGATGACAAGAGATGTGGTCATTATGACCGAAACTCACAAGTATGAAATCATCTGACGTCATCATGATCGAAATGGAATCATAGTTTGACATGCATAAAGATGTGGATTAAGTCATTCGTATGGCACAATGTTGGATCATGGGATTATGACGTTTCTCCACCATATAAACAAAAGGAATGAAATTGATCCTGTTAGAGATACAATTACCTCGTACTCTCAACATTTCAGGTGTATAGGAATGATTTCTTCACAATGATATGTAGACGAGGGCTTGCAGAAGTTTGTGGTAGGGAGTGTGACATAATTGATAGTAACCACATTTTTAATACATAATTAGTATAATTCCTTAATAAAATGAAAAAATGTCGAGTTTATACCTCCTATTACTTGACTCATTTAAATCGAGTAGAAAAAACTTTGAGTATAGGATAAGGACTATCAACACCTCATTACCAGTACCAGATCACCTTAGTATTGGATGAACATAGGGGTGAATTTGTTGCAGTACTGGATCAGCGCATAGTTGTGCCCAGTACCGGATTAGCACAGGCCTTCTCCTTTAGTATCGAATGAGCATGGAACTTCTCCTATAGTACCGAATGAATGCAGAGTTTTTCCCAGTACCGGATGAACGCAGACCTTCTCCCACAACACCAGATGAACGCAGAGTTTTTTCCCAGTACCGAATGAGCACAGAGGAAAACATTGTTTGCAGTACTAGATTAATGCAGAGATGTTATCCAGTACCGGATCATCACAAAATTGTATTCCGGTACTCAAGGGGAATTGGACAAGGATCCTGGTGGTAGTGCTCTGTAGACTAGAAATTTGTAGGCTACACTTTTTAGAAGTTGCTAGTGTTTTCTGATGCTATGGAAGAGGACCCGTGATTTTATTGTACTGAAAGACCATGTAGGTGAAACAAATACCAACACTTGATACAGGTACTCTCAATTTGCAGCGGAAGTGTCAGAAAATAAGGAAAAATAATTCAATGACCGGGCTCTAAGCTCTATAACAAGAATGTACTATGTATCTGGATGACCGCATGTTGAGATTCATAATACTCCTCTTTTGGAACCAGGTTGATCACTGCTCTTGTTGCCACTTCCTTTTTATTATAAAAATAATAATCCTAACTACTACTTTTTTGTGGATTTTTCTCGAGCCCGGATTAGTTAATGCTCGTAGGTGTTTTCAGTTTCAAGGAGTCTGAAAAACTTAAAGAAAAATCCATCTACTGTCCTGTGGATTTTTCTTGAGCCCGAGCCTATTCCTGCTCGCCGGTATTTTCAATTTTTAGGATTCTGAAAAACTTAAAGAAACCTCCATCTATTGTCTCGTGGATTTTTCTCAAGCTCGGGCCAGTTCCTTCTCAACTATGTTTTCAATTTTTAGGAGGCTGAAAAACTTAAAGAAAACTCCAAATGATCTACCAGGGCTGGATAAATGGGTAGACTTACACCTAGCAAATGTCCTACTTATTCATTTATCTACATGAGAACACAATCAAATTTTTGTTTTTGTTAGTAACAACAAAATTTCTATCTAATGACACACCTATTTACAAATATGTACAAAGCCAAACTAATTCCCACAATCAATCTTACTTTGGTGGATCAACACGAGGAGAAACCCCCTTGCTTACCAGTTTCATTTCGGAATTCTAAAGAAAATGTCTGATAAAATCCTCTTTGGATAGAGTCTTATTATAAACCTTCAATCGATGTCCATTCATGACAAAAGAATTCTGATTCTCATCAATAGTCTTTATATTAACTGAACCATTGTCATAAACTATATCATCTTCATAGGGTCCCAACCATCTAGTAGACAATTTACCTTTAAAATTATTGAACCTACTATCATACAGGAGAGCCCAATCACCTGACTGGAAATACTTCGTATTGATGTACTTGTCATTCCATTTAGTCCTTTGTTCTTTTATAAGGGTGGTCCTTTGAAGAGCATCTTGTCTGATATAATCAAGCTCATTCAACTATAATAGCCTATGCTTTTTAGCCTCATCTAGATCCATCCCTAGTTGCATGGCAACCCTGAAGGTTTTTACTTGAAATTCTATGGGAAGCAACACCTACTTCCCATATACCAACTCATAAGGTGTATGGCATGTTGTGTTTCTCCAAGATTTCCTATAGGCCCATAAGGCCTTAGGAAACCTATTGACCCAGTTTTTGTGATGCAGCTAAACAGTATTGGTAAGAATAGCCTCTATCACCTTGTTAGTTGATTCCACCTGCCCATTTGCTTGAGGGTGATAAGGCGAAGTTTTTCTATGTTTGATTCTATATTGTTCAGTAAGAGCTTTCACCAAATTGGAGGTGAACTGGGTTCCTTGGTCAGTTACTATTTCTCAAGGTACATTGAAGCGAGTAAATATTTCTTCAAAGAGAAAGTCTACAACAGATTATTCATTAGCATAATATAAATCTTTAGCTTCCACCCATTTGGTCACATAATTTGTGCAAACCAAGATGTACTTATTCCTTTGAGACATAGGGTTAATGGGTCCTACAAAATCCAAAGCCCATTTTTCAAAAGGTTCAATTACTACCTGATCTTAGAGGGGCATCTCATCAACTGCAGTAGGTTTTCCCATCCTTTGACAATCATCACAGCTGGCCACATACTTCTTTGCATCCTTGAAAATAGTTGGCCAATAGTAGTTGGACTGTAATATCTTGTATGTTGTCCTTTTATTAGAAAAATGGCCTCCACATGGACCAAAATGAAAGGATTTGAAGATATCATGCATCTCATCCTCCCGGACACACCTTCTGATCACCAAATTAGGCCCAGTTCAGTATAAACAATCATCATGCCACATGTAGTTGGAACTTAGCTAGATAGTTCTTTATTTTTCTCGAGAGGACAGATTCTGAGGTAGCTTTCCTATTACAAGATAGTTGGTTACATCTGCATACCAAGGAATGTATGTAGAAATAGAAAATAGATTCTCATCTCGAAAACCGTCATCTACTGGAGTATTATCACCTGTATTAATGAGTCTAGATAATAAATCGACAACTAAATTATCTTTTCCAGGCCTATCAATAATGGTGATATTGAATTATTGTAGTAATAACATCCATCTAGTCACTCTAGCATTTGTAACAGGTTTTTTCATCAAAAATCCGATGGTTGAATGGTCGGTATGTACAAAAACTTCATACCCTGTTATGTAGTGTTTGAACTTGTTAATGGCATGTACTACTGACAATTTTTTTTTTCAGTGACAATGTAAGTTACTTCAGTAGGTGAAAGATTCTTGCTGACAAAGTATATAGCATATGGAATCTACCCTTCCCTTTGTCCTAAAACAGCCCCCAAAGATGTTTCTGAGGCATCCGTGTAGATATGAAAAGGAAGAGAGAAGTTTGGTCCTCTCAAAATAGGGGCACTTGAAAGCTTTGTTTCTAAAATTTCAAAATAGATTTAACATTGTTCATTCCAACAAAATTTAGCCTCTTTTGCTAACAGTTTGAATAGTGGGGCAGCTATATTTGTAAAATTTTGAATGAATCTCCTATAGTAACCAACATGCCCTAAAAATATTCTGACTTCTTTCTGTGAGCTAGGGATTTTGATTTGGGAAATGATGTCAATCTTGGCAGGGTCTACTCTTATTTCAATACCATATATGTGGTGACCTAAAACAATTCCTTAAGTGAGCATCATTATAGATTTTTCATGACTGAGGGAAAAGTTGGTTTCTTTACACCTAATCAGTACTTTCTCCAAATTGTCCAATGCCTATTAGAAATCATCCCCATATACTGTGAAGTGATCCATGTATACTTCTACACAGTCATGGGTCAAATCAGAGAAAATGGCCAAGACAGACCTTTGAAAGGTAGTAGGGGCATTACACAAACCAAAAGGAAGAACCCTATAGGCATAGGTCCCCCATGGGCAAGTAAATGTGGTTTTGTCCTAATCTTCTGGTGAAATTTGGATCTGATTGTAACCATTAAACCCATCCAAGAAAGAAAAATACCTCTTCCCCAAAAAAGTGTCCAAGATCTGGTCTATGAAAGGCAAAGGAAAGTAATCTTTGTAGGTATCCTTGTTCAATTCTCAAAAGTCCACACAAATCCTCCATTTACCATTTTTCTTAGGAACAATAACTAATGGGGATACCCACTTGCTATCCGATATAGGGTAAATGAAATTGGCATGCAGGAGTTTCTGGAGTTCTTCTTTCCCCATGCATTTTAAGGCTGGATTCATTCTTCTTTGGGGTTGCCTAACAGGGCTGATTTGGTCATTAGTGTAAATATGATGCATACAAGTGTTTGGGTGGATCCCTTTCATGTCGGAGTAATCCCATGGAAAATCACTAGATTTCCCTTGAAACATTTGAATCAACTTTTGTTGTTGATTTGTTTCTAAACTAGCATTGATAGACAAAGTTTTTCCAGGGTTGATTTCAACAACCCGGACAATTGATTCTTTCCCTTCATATACTTGTGAAATAGTGGCTATTGTAGAGGTGGAGGGGTTCTAGATTTCCTGGAATTCAGAGCTAAAGATATGTGTGTATTCAGGAAAAGATTGAGGGTATTCAATGCATTATGTATTAGCCAAAAATAGGCTTAAGATTTGTTCTTTAGTTTTCTCTTGAACTCCTTTTACTTGTTCAATTTTCAACAAGGGTTGAGTACATTCCTCTTCCCCATAGGGATTCTCCAACTAGAGAGGAACTTCAGTGGTTGGTTGGGCAGGAGGAAAGAGGATAAGTTTTTGAATTTGGCTGCCATGGAAATTGTCATCTATCCAGACTGACAACTAATAAAAACATTAGCAGTGGCCAACCAAGGTCCGAAAATCACTACTGGATCTCCTGGTTTGGAGGATTTGGGATGAATCACTAAGAAATCCACAGGGTATTCCCAAGAGGCCAAAGTAATTGTTGTATCATCTAGACTTCCTGTTGGGCTGATGACTGGTTTGTTTACTAATTCGAGCAAAGTCTGTGTTGGTCTTAGGTGATTTAGTTGCAGCATTTTTGCTAGGTGATTTATATGTACTAAAAAAGACACTAAACTACTCTCAATTAAATTGTCAACCCAAGGTAAGTAAACTTAGAGTTGTAGCAAATATATGCCAAAGGTAAAAGGTTGGTAGGAGTATAGTCTAACTAAGGAAAACAACTATCTAAGACTAATCTATTCAAGCTAACCTATCTAATGAGAAAACCCTACTAAGCAACTTGAAAACTAGGTAACCTAAGCACTTTTGGGCCAAGGACTAATGGATAGCTCCTAAGAAAGAAAATGAAAAAAAACTCTATGTAAAGCAAACAATAAGCAAAAGAAAACTACTAAGCATAATAAGCAAATGACAAAAGCAAACTTCTTTAACTTGCCAACCTACATTCAATGAGCAACTACCCTATGAAAGAAATTAAATAAGAAAGTAAGAAAAAGCACCTATCTAACCTATTAAAGAAAATAGACAAGTAAGCAAAGACACCTAACTAACCTACTGAAACAAAATAGAAAGTAAGAAAAAACAACTAAAGCAAATAGGCAAGTAAGCAAAGACTTCCCATTGAACAACTACCTAGCCTAAGAGGCAAGTGGACTAAATGCCTAATGCAAAACTATTCTCTTGCGTGAAAGGAAATTTAAATGCTCAATACAATGCATGAAAGGAAATCTATTCTATTGAAAGCAAGAAAGACTAACAACTAAACTTATGAAAACAAGAAACTATCTCTTCTAATCTACGAAAGCCGGAAACTATCTTTAATCTATGAAACACTCAAATGTAATTCTGGTGGTTGTGTGAATTCCTTTGGTGGTGATGAATGATATCTTGATGACACTTGACAACAAAGGACAGTTCTAATGGTATAAGCTCAATACTAATTTCAATGGAAAAATGAAAGGTGTGAAGTAAACAGTCCAATGAAAACTTAGCCATGATAAAAGTAATGTTAAATACCCTGCATATTCATGTATAAACCATTAACATCATAATGAGATCATTGTTATCCAACTAAGGAATTTAATTGCATTTTAATCTATGAAAGGAAATTGCGTGAAATAAAACTATACTATGTCTATTTTAATCATTCAAGCTATGATAAGAAAATGAATTAAAAACGGAGATTAGATTACACTTATTAAAAAGTAAATTGACAATTAACCAACAACTAAACAAATGAAATCTATCTAAAACTAAGACAAGCAAGCTATGATTAAGAACTAGAATTAAATCTATCCATCCATCAAAGATCCATGTCAAATGAAACCCAAATAGAGCTCTGTTTTATTCTAAAAACAACTTTGTTTTAAACTTGATTGTAAGATCATAAATAAAAGTGTAATCTGATATCTAGATGCATATGGGGTTAGTGTAGAGACTTGAAAGTCTATTCATAGCCTACAAAACTAATTCATGCTAACATAATCCATCACACTAACCTGCAAAAGAACAACAAAGCAATTAAATCACAACTAGCTAATTAAAAGATAAAACATGCATGTACAGGAAATAAAATACAATTTAAATTATGCAATGTATAAATAGCATAATGATCATCACCAGACTATTGGTGGCCCCCCCAACAAGTCGTGGCTACCCTCTACAAGAACACCACGAACTTCAACAGGCCGAATTCACCATAAAAGTCAAAAACACAGTTCTGGCACTATTCTGGCAATGTGAAAAATAAAAAACAGAGTATAATAAGTTTATCTCTAATCTGATGGCTATTCTACTTGCTTAACAATCTAATGATCATCCTGGTAGTATTTATAGGTTTACAACCCAGGTGGTCGACCACAGGAGGGTCGAACCACCTCTAAATTCGGTAAATTACAATAAATGCGACCATAAGTAACAAAACGGAAGAAGCCAATAATCGCCCTCTTTGAACAACTGAAATCGAGTTGTCTTGAGATTAGTAGCTGGAGGGGGAGATGAAAAACAAAACCCATGTGCCTGATTTGTCCACCATTGGCCGCCAATACCATAACCGCCAACTCGCCTTGCGTTTTTCTGCAATACTGGGTGCTAGAACGAGTGTCGGATTGGGTACCAGAACGAGTCTTGGACCAAGTGTCGGATCAAGTGTCGGATCAAGAAACATGGTGCATTTTGCCCTGTAATAGTAGAAAAACATGAATTAAATCTTGGAAGCATAAAAACATGATCAATTAAACTTGATTTAATCATAAAACACGAATTACACGTACCTTATGCCGATTATACCATTTTATCATAAAATTCTTCAAAAAGCTCCTTTGAAAGATAAAAATGCATATGTACATATGGAAAAAAGTGTATAATAACGTCATGAAAATGATCATTTCTCGGGCCCAATAGTTTTCATGGTGTCAACTGACATAACATTTATTGTTTCTCATAGATCAATAAGTGTGTTTGGAAAAGAAACACCATTAATCTCTATGGTCACCACTGGATTCCCTAGATCATTATATTTGGATGGCATTTCTTATGTAAATTCTGATAATTGTCCAACCACTTGTATAACAGAAGGCTCCTTCCTCTTCCTCGATGGATTTTTAATGCAAAGATCCCTTACAATCTTAGAATAAATAGGTATATCCTTGATGTCCTGAAGTAGGGGAATATTTACACATATGTTTCTAAGTTCAGTCTCTAGATTATGTCCTAGAGGTACCTCAGATTTCTTCACAAGTAACCTTTCTAGATAAGGAGGAGGATTAGTTTTTTAAGGCATTTCTGATGGGTGAGAAGTGTGAGGAGGAATTTCCTATTGTACAGGGGTGTTTCTTTCTTCATCTAATTGGTTATCCATTTGTTCTTCTTCTTGAATTGATTGTTTATCTATTTGTTCTTCTTCTTGAACTTCTTGTTTATCTACTTGTTATTCTTCTTGAATAACCACAGTAGGATTTGGTTTATTCAAAACCCTCCCTGATCTTAGTTCAATTCCATTAAATGAAGCAGGAGTTATCACATAAGTGGGGAAGGTTTGTACTTCAAGATTGTGTACAGGCTGTGTAGGTCTATTATTTGGATTGGGAATGGGTTTTGCAGGAATAGGGGTAGGCCTATGAGGGTTTGGGATAGGTGAAACCTTCATTTGTTGCTACATATTTGGGTTCATAGGCAGTGCAAGTTTTTGTTGCAGCTATGGAGGTGGAGGAAGAGCAGGGGGATTAAATCCCAGTAGAAACTGAGAAATATTGGAAGGGTAATGTGGGTTGGTGGAAAAGGTTGTTGGCTGAAAGGTAACATTCCCATATGCATGCCCTCTCCATCCTTTTTGCCAAGGATGGATTTGTGGTTGTTGAGGTGACTATTAAGGATAAGACATTGGAGGTACCCATTGTTGTTGTGAATATTGTGTGGTAGGATCTACAAACATATTGGGATTTTGTTGTCTCCATGTCCTCTTGGGGGGATATGATGTTTCCTGAGGTTCTCCCCCTCCCTTGAAAATG
>ML780633.1:1994486-2016821 GCA_009831015.1 Picea engelmannii
GACTTCACTTGATAAGAGCCAGTACTGTTGGTTTAGATGTAGGAGTAGACAGAAAAATAAGCTCTTCATACGAGCAGTTAGATCTTTTTCAATTTTGTTCAGTTCATGAATAAGCAAAGACACATTGAGTGTTGATGGAATTGTAGTTTTAGAGGTAAAGTTCATTGCACCAACAATATCTGCACGCAGTGCTCTTCCCCTGCCTGCTTCGCTTCCTGCACATGAAGAATCCACAGGGATAGTCTCAGATCAAAAGCCTCAGGAATTTTATCAACCAAAAGCTGGTTCAGCATCTGGTGATAATGAGAAACACGAGACAAGTCATAGCACTGCCTCACGCAGTGGCTCATCCTGGACTGTTCTTGCTACCAAAGCAGGTGCCAAGTTCATAGGGATGATTTTATGGCCCAAATCAAAGAGATTGGTGTCACTAAATGTTGCAAAAGAAATTTCAAAGGCTGGAAGGGAGCATGGAGTAGAGCCTGTGGGAGTCTTTGTTGAAGAGGATGCCAAGGAGATTGAACAACCATGTGATGCAACTAACATTTCCTTTGTACAACTACATGGAGATCGTGCACGCAGTGCCTTTCCAAATCTGGTACAACATCGCCACATCATTTATGTTTTGCATGCAGACAAAGATGGAGAACTTTTGACAAAACTCCCAAATGGGGAATACTCAGATTCAGTCGATTGGCTTCTGATTGACAACTTACAAGGTGGAAGTGGTAAAAAATTTGACTGGGAGAATTTTCGAGTTCCAACTGATGCCAGCAAATATAGATGGTTACTAGTTGGTGGTGTTGTTCCAGAAAATGTTAGCCAAGCGATATCAATTCTTAGACCAGATGCAGTATCAATATCATGATAGAGATCACAACAGTGAGAGACGTGGCCGCGTGGAAGATGAAGGAGACAAAGTGGCAACACTCTAACCATCGATGAAGATTCGGAGTCTTGAGCGAAACAGCCCGTTAATCTCTGATCCAGGTGCATAATTTCAGCTACAAATCCATCCAAGTGGCAGAGGACGGTCGAAACTCCAGTTTGGAGAGCCAACTCATCATACAGGCGCACAAAATCGGCTCCAAATCCGTTTAAGTGGCAGAGGATGGTCGAAATTCTAGTATGACAAGAAAACTCATCATACAGGTGTGAGTTCTTCACAGATTTGAGGGTTTTTAGACGGTTGTGAGGAGCACATAATGATCAACAGTCATCCAGACACTGATGATGCAGTAGATTATGAAAATCCTGATGAAGAAGTTGTAGCGATGATTGAAGAATCCCCTACTACTGTTGCAATGCTTTCAAGTCCTACTGCTGATGACTTTGGTCATGGTTCTTCTTCTTGGAGCATGGATTGCTCTACGATAGTGAAAGTCAGAACAATACATATAAGCTCTGCTATTTTGGCAGCAAAGAGTCCTTTCTTTTACAAGCTTTTTTCAAATGGCATGCGGGAGTCAGAATAACGGGATGTCACTCTACATATAAGTGCCTCAGAAGAAGCAGCTCTGATGGAGCTACTAAACTTCATGTACAGTGCAACAGTAACAACAAATACTACTTCTGCATTGCTCGATGTTTTAATGGTTGCAGATAAATTTGAGGTGGCTTCTTGTATGCGTCATTGCAGCAGGTTGTTAAGGAATTTACCTATGACACCAGAATCTGCATTACTATATCTAGAACTTTCCTCTAGTGTTCTGATGGCAGATGCATTTCAACCACTAACTGATGCAGCTAAGCAATATCTTGCCAAGCAGTTTAAAGATATTACAAAGTTCCAAGATGATGTTATGGCTGTGCCATTGGCAGGTGTGGAGGCAGTCATATCCAGTGATGAATTGCAAGTGGCTTCAGAAGATGCAGTCTATGATTTTGTGCTGAAATGGGCAAGGGAACATTATCCCAAAATGGAAGAGAGAAGGGAAATTTTGGGAAGTCGACTTGGTCGCTTGATTCGTTTCCCAAACATGTCAAGCTGGAAGCTCAAGAAAGTACTCACTTGTAATGATTTTGATCATGAGCTTGCATCAAAAGTCGTATTGGATGCACTTTTCTTCAAAGCAGAGACACCCCACAGGCAGAGGTCTTTGGCTGCCGAAGAAACTTCACACAAGAGGTTTAGTGAAAGAGCTCACATTCTCTTTAAGAGTCCTGTCGACTGCTAGTTCAGATAGCTGGCAATCACTTAAGGGACGAGAGGGTGTTCAGCTTTTGATATCCTTACTGGGATTATCCATTGAACAACAACAAGAATATACTATTGCTTTGCTTTCTATTTTATCTATGGAAGTTGAGCATGTGAAGGAAGAGAGGAATCTTCTTGCCAAGGTAGACAGTAACTGCATAGTTAAACTCTATTGCTCCTTTCAAGGTGATGAGCATCTGTATCTGATAATGGAGTATTTACCTGGAGGAGATATGATGACACTGCTGATGCGGAAGGATACTTTAAAGAAGGATGAGGCAAGGTTTTATGTTGGACAGACGGTTTGGCTATTGAGTCAATTCACAAGCACAATTACATTCACAGGGACATTAAACCAGATAATTTGAAAGCGTTGCCTTTCAGATCTTGTCCACTCAATTCCATCACCGCAAAAAATAACAACTCCTGGAGAAAGTCAAAAGAAAAGAGGGAAAAGATTGTGAAAACAACTCTGCTAAGTCTTGCGTTGTTTATAACCTTTCTATGCCAATACCTTACTGTTCGTGTACTGGGGAAAAACAACCGTGTTACAGATGGGAAATGGAGTTTGGCAGTCAGCTTGCTGTACTACAATGATGTCAATGTATCCATTACCTATGAATCCTAATAAGAAAGGCTATCGGTTCCAGGTCGAAAATTGAGTGCAGGTGCATTCCAGAAGCTATTGGTAAGGCTTTCATTACAGGGCATTGATGTGACTGAGCGAATCGATTTGAAAGAACACTGGGCAAAACATGGAACAAATAGGTATGTTACTATAAGGACAAGCTTATCAAGCTTAGAAATAGTTTTCTGGAGCCATTGATTCTTCAATCTTCATATTGTTACAGTCAGACCATTACTACATTGATGATTGATATGTTAGCTTTTGTAGAGTGGAAACATTAGTATCATAAGCAGGAAGGGAATTTTCTTCTAACATGAGTGTCAAGAGTTTGAGATCACAAACCTAATGCTAATAATGTTCCTGTGAAAAGGTTCTGAAATGTACTCAATGTCTTTGAAGAGTCCGGGGAGAGAAAAGGTCTCCGACTGGATCAATAATTTTTGAATCTGAGAATAACTGTACAGATGAACTTTCTGTTGTGTTGGGTTTGGATGAACGGAGCTCCTCATCAGATAGTTAAACTGTCTTCAAGTCTCAAATTTTCATATGATAGCACAAAGGCCATTTAAATGGGTTCAACACTTGATAGGGATTGACTTTTTGCTCGAAGCTCCTCCATTTCTTGCTGATAACATATCTGAAATTGACGAAGCTGCAAAAGGCGCATCAACTTTGGCAGGGCTGAATATATATAGACAACTACATATGTGCACTGTTTTTTACCATATCTTCATTTGGCTGTGGCTTACTGGCATCTGGGGTTGGCATTGGCTACTGGATCTATGGCTTTACCAAAATCTGTTACCATTCATTTTATCCTCCTTTTGCATATGTAACTTTTCTTGCAGGTCTTTCCAGGAAGAAGATTTACACTTAAAGGATGTCTACTATTCTAAGCTGAAGGGTTTTATGGGAAATTGATGCAATAGAGTGCAAGACTGGGTTGCACACATTGACCATCTAATGAACAACATGAGAAGTGAAGCCTGAGTAGCTTCACATGTTAGGGAAAAAGAATAAGATAAATCAATCAATCGCCAAGAAATTTAAGTGCAGAACGGAGCAGAGGGATATTCTTTTTGCACAGCTAATCAAGATTCATCAAGTTTTGATTTTTGGGTAAGTTTATGTTTTCGGTGGTTTAGGCGAGCCCGTGTGTGTGCTCATTAACCACCGAAAAGGCTGAATGACTCCATGCCCAATGCTAAAGGCTACTGAAACTACTAGGTTCTTGGAAACCTCGCAGGGAGGTCTCCATCCCAGTTGGAGCCAGATGTTATCTCCCAAAATAGCACCGTCATTTTGGTCGGGTTTTATGGTGGATAGCATGGCTATTGATAGTTTCCTCAATTCACTGTTGAGTCTTTTTAGCTGCAAAACTTAGGTTTTGGTTTTGTCTTAAGAAAATAATTTGACCCATAAAGTCTTCTTTTCAAAATTTTCATTTTACACTTTCATCAGCTAACGTGTGTCCAAAAGTTGAGCATGCGCTGTTGAAAGTGCATACTTTCTGTAGCTTTGGAGCGGTTTTTCAAAGGTCATGCGCTGTTGAAAGTGCATACTTTCCATAGCTAAGGAGTGCTTTTTACAAAGAGGCGCGCTGTTGAAAGTGCATACTTTCCACAGCTATTGAGCGGTTTTCGCAAAGTCGCGCACTGAGGAAAGTCAAGATTATCAACAGCTAATAGAGGCTATACTCCCAAGTTGGCAACATCAAATCAAATCTTTGGTTCCATATCAGACATTGTTCACAAAAGAGCGTTTAGAGTTTTGAATTGCAAATGGAAAGAATGATACTTAAACTTGCAGGGCACTTTTTAATCCCTTTCCAAGCTCCAAATGAAGATCTGAAAACACCATTGGATAGCTTAGATTATCTAGATGTTGATCGACTATTCATACATGAAAAACAGATTTTTTATGACCGAGAAATTCAATTTTAAAAATCTGCCCGCTTTCAACAGCGCAAATCGATATTTTATGACCCGTTAGCTGTTGAAAGTGGCGACTTTCCGCAGCTAAGGAGAGTTTTTTTACAGGCTATGCGCTGTGGAAATCCTGTAACGGCCAGAATGTTACGATTTTCACCCAGATCTGGAATTTTCAAATTAAAAGCAAATGAAACCTTTTGAACTAGACAGGTGGTGAATTATTCCATCAAATCCAAAGGCTATTTTGGGAAAGACAAGTCAAAAGAGGAGTTTTTGACTAAGTTTTGGTTAGTTTGATGAAGCAAAATATCAGGACACTTTGCCACATCAACAAATTCGACTTGGTCTCTAATGGAGGGTCATAATTTATCCTTGGGAGTATGTTCTACACTACACCAACAATCAATAGAGAGAAATATGGGATTGTCCTCATTTTGGGGAAGCATCCCACTTCTTTTGCAGCTGAATTTTGAGTTACTATTTTTAGTATATCTGATCCACATTTTTAGGATCTGAGAACATCTTGTAAAAGCTATAAAGCTACATTCTGAAGACTAAGATAGGGGTTCGATTTTGGATAGAGTAATTTTCTATTGTACTCAGACTTTTTATGTTAATACAGATCACAGGTTCCTTTCAATTTTGATGTCAGCTTTCCATCTTTCCTTCTGCATTATTATCTGTGTTGTCAAGCTTTGAATGGCTGTTATCCCATTGTTTATCTCATAGCCTGATAATAGGTTTCTTGATTGTCTCTTAGACCCTACATTGTACTGGTTTAGCTACAATCTGTTTTTCACCCATTTAAAATTTATCTGCTGATTAATCAATCTTTGAGAGCACTGTCTATTTGTTTATCATTTTGATGTTTGAATGCCATAAGCTGAATTGAGTTATCCCATTGATCCACATTTACAGAATACAAAAACATTCATTTCTTAAGTTACCAAGCACCTTTGGCCTGCAACCACAAAGGGTTTCTTGGAGTGATAACATGATCTAAAGAAGAAAAAGTTCCTACAGTCTCTGGAGAAAAGGCTATGTTGTGGCATGAAAGACTGGGGAATATCGGAGAGAAGAGACTTTGACTACTACACGATAAATGTATGGTTGAAGGTATGTCTAACTACTCTCTAGATTTTGATTTATGTGAACATTGTGTGTATGAGAAGCAGAATCAGGAAATATTCCCCTCTAGTGCAATGAGGGCAGAGGGAATTTTACAGTTGGTGCACAGTGATGTGTTTCGACTTGTGTCGGTTCCATCACTAGGAAAATATGTATACTATGTCTCATTTATAGATGAATTATTGAGGAATACTTGGATATATTTTCTTGGGAAGAGATCTAAAGTCTTGGATAGGTTTAAAGAGTTTAAGTCTCTTATGGAGAATCAAACAGAGAAAAGAATTAAGGTGTTGAGGAAGGATAATGATGGAGAGTTCTACATAAATGAATTCAAAGAATTCTATAAGAAGTGTGATATAGAGAAGTAGAATAATACTCCATATACACCTCATCATAATTGATTTGCAGAAAGGATGAATAAGACGTTGATGGAAAAAGCAAAGTGCATGCTCAGTTGTGTTAGGTTAGGACAAGAATTATGGGCAGAGGCAGTGGCTACTGCATGTTACCTAGTCAATCAATCACCCTCATCAACACTAGATGAAAAGATTCCACATGAGGTATGGACTGGTAAGAAGCCCTCTCTCACACATCTCAAGGTATTTGGCTATGATGCTTATGTTGACATTTCAAAGGAAAATGGGAGTAAGATAGATAAAAATCTTGAAAAATGTATCTTTATTGGATATAAATAGCATTTGAAAGGTTATATGTTGTAGAACCCAGAAACTAAAAAGGTAGTGTATAGCTGAGATGTGGTATTTAGAGAAATCAAAGATGTTGTCAAACAAGAATTCCTACCAAAGGAGGAAGAACTAGAGAAAATAGAGTTTGAATTGAAGGATAATGCATTAGACTCTATAGAATAACAAGAATAATAAGAAGAAGATCCTCATACTCCAGTATTGAGGAGATCATTTCGGAAAAGAAGGAAACTAGAAAGGTATACTCCACTTGATTTCTGTTCAAATTTTTCTTTGTCTATTATGGATGATGATCCTAGAACTGTTACAGAGGCAGTGAATTTAGATGATGGAAAATTCTGGAAAAAGACCATGGTTGAAGAAATGGCAGCCTTGGACAAGAATGAGGCTTGGGATCTAGTGGATTTATCGACTGGAAGAAGGCTCGTTGGAAACAAATGGGTGTTTAATAAGAAGTGGAATGCAAAAGGTAAAGTGGAGAAATACAAAGCCCGGTTAGTAGAAAAAGGTTATTCCCATGTAGAGGGAATTGACTTGGGTGAAATTTTTTCTTTTGTTTCCAAGTTAAGTTAAATTCTATTAGATTTATTTTATCTTTTGTTGTTGCATTTGATTTTGAAGTATAAAAGATGGATGTGAAGACAACATTCCTACTTGGGGATCTGGAAGAATAAATCTACATGAAGCAACCAGAAGGATTTGATGTGAAGGGAAAGAAAGAGTTGGTATGCAAGATGAAAAATTCCCTGTATGGGTTAAAGAAATCACCAAGGATGTGGTATCAAAATTTTGGTACTTATATTTTGGGAATTAGCTTCACAAGGAGAAAAGAGGATCATTGTGTGTATTTCAAATTAATCGATGATTGTCATATTTATTTGGTCTTGTATGTGGATGATATGTTGTTGATAGGAAATGACGAGGATATTATCCAAGATGTGAAAACTCAGTTGTCCTCTAAATTTGACATGAAGGATCTTGGTGCTGCAAATTTAATTTTGGGCATGGAAATCAAAAGAGATTGGAAAAACAAGAAACTTTGGTTAAATCAAACAAAATGTGTTGAGACAATATTGGAGAGGTTTAATATGTAGGAATGTAAACTAGACAGGGTTCTTGTTCATATAGGTGTGAATTTATCTGTATATTAGTGTCTGAAGACACAAGAAAAGGAATAGGACATGTCTCATGTTCCATATTCCAGTGTAGTTGAAAATTTGATGTACACAATGGTCTGTACTAGGCCGAACATTCAACATGTAGTGGGATTTTTGAACAGGTGTATGTCAAAACCAAGGAAAGAGCATTGGACAATAGTAAAGAGGGTTTTCAGGTATTTGTGTGGCACTACTATTTATGGATTGTGTTACCAAGGAATACCAGGATTGGACATAGTGTTGGGAATTCATGGTTTTGTGGATGTAAATTGGGTTGGAGATCTTGATCGCAGAAGATCTACAAGTGAGTATGTGTTTAACCTGTTTGGAGGAATAATCACTAAGATGAGCAAGAGACAGTTTGTCATGGCACTCTCAGCTACAAAAGTTTAATGCATGAAAACCACTCATGCAAGTGAAGAAGCAATATGGTTAGAGAGGTTGTGTTCAGGTATTGATTTGGTACAACAAGCTGTAAGGATAGATTGTGATAGTCAGAGTGCAATCTTCCTGATGAAGAACCTGAATTATCATTCAAAGACAAAGCATATTGATGCTCAATATAATTTAGTGAGAGACAGGGTTGAAGACAAGAAGGTGTTTTTGATGAAAGTGGAAACTTTGGAGAATGTTGCAGATTCATTAACAAAATATGTGATCACTAAGAAGTTCTCTTGGTCTAGAGTACCTATGGAATCATGTAACCCCTTGTATGCAAGAAAACAACAAGTGGGACAATGTCAGTTTTGTGTTATATTATTTCCAAGATTGGTCTCATGTAATATACACTGATATGGGAGAAAGGGGGAGTGGGGGTGCGGTTTTCCTAGGGTCCCCCCTGTAAGGAGTTTCAGGGGTGGAGCCCACGAAAAACAAATTGGACAACTTTTTGCGTCCATTTTTTGCGGTGTTTTGGCACATGGTTTTCGTCGAAGGTTTTCTAATATTGGATAAGGAATTAGGGCTATTGACTAATCTAGGTTAATGGATTAGGGGTTTGGATGCCACAAGATCCTATATGTATATTGTATTATAAACAATGAAGATGATGAATAGAAGATTATAAGTGTGGCTCTAAACAAGTTGTTGGTTTTCCGAGTTTGGGTTTCCATGGTAAAATCCACGTGTAATGTGTGTGTGTGCCATTTTATCTTTTATGTTTCTATTAAGAATCTATTTGTAGTAATTAATTGTACAAGTTCAAAATCTACATGACTCCAATTTGATTCCTACGAGTTAGGTGCATTGAGTTTACATATTCTATTTTACACATGAGTTAGGTGCATTAAGTCTACATCACCTATTTTACATTCAGTACCATATTTAAAATATGATTGAATTTGGATAGGTAAATAAATTTTCTTTGTTTGTAGAAGATGTTTGTGTTAATTTCTAATTTCAGGATCTTAGGAGAAAAAAAATATTTGTATAAATATGAAATATGATTGAAAGTTTTGAAAGGTGAATATTTCTTTAGGTTTTTCAAAGGATGCTTGGGTTAATGTAATGTGGGATTAATATTAAAAAAAATGTGTAGAAACATGAGGTGCGATTGGTGTTGGCCCTTGGTTATGGAAGTAATTGAAGATTAAGGTAGAAAAGACGAAATGTGAACTACATGGAAGACACAGTGACTGTTACTGGGTCAAAGTGAGAAAAAGAGAAGAAAGGATGGATCGAAGTAACAAGAAGCAAGTTGTTGGACGAGGAGATCGACGATGACAAATCAGCAAGGAAGACGTATCGTGGACAAATCAACAAGAGGAAAAAGCCACCGTTGGATGCTTTGGAGCACCACGCGAGAAGGAAGGAAATATAGGTTGGCGAAGCCCTGAAAATGAGGTTCAAGTTGACCTAGGGTTTTTGACACCTAGGGTTTTGGTATCTAGGGTTTTGATACCTAGGTTTCATCCTAAGGCTGTCAATGAGTGATTGTAATGTATAAATAAGAACCTATATGAGGGAAGAGGGTTCGTTCTAGTTTTGTTATTGGCATGAGTGATTATTGTGTGAGAAAGAGAATTGCTAAGTGTAAGAGCCTTGTAGTATTGTAAGATCTTTAGCTGAGTGCAGAGATCAAGTCCTGCAACTGGGTGCGTAGGAAGCAAAGAGATAGAGAGGAGAAGAAAAAACATCTGCTATCTAAGAGCGCAGACAAGAACTATATGCTTCATATTAATATATTATAAAGCACAGTTCTGTGCACGTAGCCCTAGAGAGAAGGTGAACCACGTATAGCTTGTGTTGTGTGTGATGCTATGTTCTTTTCCCTTTGATATATTTTTATTGCATTACTTTGTTAGATCTGATAGATAGTTGTGTGGAGTATATATAAGTTGGTAAGTGATATATAAATGATGTGTTGTTTTGGTAGTCGACCCACCTGATATTTCCCTTGGTTGTATACATCTTTGTCCTGCAACCCCCTCATATATGCTTCGGGTGAGACTGCATCTGCCTCGTAGGTGTTGCCGAAAGGGCCAATAGCTAGGGCTTGCTGTTATTCTCTTGGAGATGAACCCTGGGTCTGCCCCTGTGCCAACAAATGGTTCTGTTGCCGGGACGGAAATCTTCTTGAGGGAATGTCAAGGTGGTTCCCATCAAAGAAAGAGATTCATAAGTGGATAGAGGATCAAGAAAAGGACTTCATTGAATCCCATAACAAGAACCCTAATCTTAGTATAGAGGATTGGTTAGGAAGATATATCTTTACTGATATACATGAGATTTTCTTTGGAGGAATCTATCAGGAGCTATATGAGTGGTTAGCTAGGTTAGAATATATCCAGTTTGAGATCAGATCTAGACCTCCTATAGTTTGGACATCGTTGTTGTCCCTTGGTTATGAAAGTAAGAAAAGATCAAGGAAGAAAAGGAAAAATGTGAACTACGTGGAAGACATGGTGACTGTTACTGGGTCGAATTGAGAAAAAGAGCAGAAAAGACGGAGCGAAGTAAAAGGAAGCAAACCATTGGATGAGGAGATCGAGGATGATATATCAGCAAGGAAGAAGGATTGTGGACAACTCAGAAGCGGAAAAATCCACCATTGGATGCTTTGGAGCACTGTGCGAGAAGGAAGGAAAGACAGGTTGGCGAAGCCCTGAAAACGTGGGTCAAGTTGACCTAGGGTTTTAGACACCTAGGGTTTTGGTATCTAGGGTATTGACACCTATATTTAGGCCTAATAATGTCAATGAGTGATTGTAATGTATAAATAGAGGTCTAAAGGACCTGGGATAGGTTGGTGTCAAGTTGATTGAGAGTTTATTGTTGTTGTGTGATCGAGTGAGTAACATTATGTGATAAAGAAGTGTTGAGTATGAGAGTCTTCTATATTGTAAGATCTTCGGCTGGGTGCGAAGATCAAGCCTGCAGCTAGGTGCATAGGGAGGGGAGAGATAGAGAGAATAATAAAAAAGATCTGCTAGCTAAGAGCACAAACAAGAACTTTATACTTCATCTTAATATATTATAAGCATGGTTCTGTGGATGTAGCCCTAGAGAGAGGGTGAACCACATATACCTTGTGTTGTGTGTGATTGATGCTATGTTCTTTATCCTTTGATATACTATTATTGCATTACTGTGTTAGATCTGATAGATAGTTGTGCGGAGTAGAGTTAAACTAGTAAGATATATATAAATGTTGTGTAGTTCTAGTACTAGATCCACTTGATATTCCCCCGGGTTGTAGACATATCTATCCTACAACCTCCCCATAGTTGCTTTGGGTGAGACTACATATACTTTCAGGTGTTGTCGAAAGGGCCAGTAGTTAGGGCTTGTTGGTGCACTCTTGGAGCTGAACCATGGGTCTGCCCCTGTGCCAACAAATGGTTTCGTTGTCGGGACCAGAATCTTCTTGAGGGAATGTCAAGGTGGTTCCCATCAAAGACAAAGATTCAGAAGTGGATAGAGGATCAAGAAAAGGACCTCATTGAAGCCCAGAACAAGAACCCTAATCTTAGTATAGAGGATTGGTTAGGAAAATATATCTTTACTGATATACACAAGATTTTCTTTGGAGGAATCCATCAGGAGCTATACGAGTGGTTAGCTAGGTTAGCAGATACCCAGTTTGAGGTCAGATCTAGGCCACCTGTGGTCTGGACGTCAGCGCTAATCAAGAAGGTCAAGAGAGTTGATAATGTCTTTTCAAGAGCACTAGATCACTGGTTTGATAGCACCATTGGAGGTTACATCGTTGAGTTTGTTGTTGACAGATTAGACTCATATTGCCAAGCCAAGAGATATTTCTTCAAGGGACCCAGAGGAAAATGTTTACAATTTTTGAAGTTGAGGATCAAGATGCTATTGCATGAGAAGAACATCTTGAAGATACAATAGACCGTTCGGATCTAGAAAAGATAATGTTCAAGAATTCAGACAGCGACAACGACACAAAGGTCGGACATACGCGCAGTGGGAGAGCGTTAAGAGAAGTTCACCTTGTGAACCTATTTAAGAAGAAATACGGGATGAGGATTTCTACAGTGGAGAAGAGGCATATCTGACGGACGAAGAGCATTCAGAACCCGTTAGGGCTGAGGAAGGAAAATATGAAGAACCTTGCCAGGAAGAGCCAGAAACTTCAGGAACTGCACAGACTATCAAAGTACTATTATCCCTCCTGTTGATTCAGTAGAATTAAGAAATCAAAGTAATCCAAGCCACTAGAGCATTCATAGCACTGTCACTATAATCCCACCACATACTCAGTCAGGAACCCTAGGAAGATCTATGGCAGATGAGATGAGGCTCTCTATTTTTAGGGGAGATGGATCTAAATATCCTGATCAGCACTGGTTCCTATGTGAAGCCATATGGAATATTAAAAATTTCATCGATGAAGCTATTAAAAGAAATTAGTTCAGCACTACTCTAAGGGATCGCACACTAAGCTAGTACATGAAGCTTGTCCAAGGACTTGCACAGCCTAAGCTGCTGAATGAGAACAAAAATGCATTGATTGCAGAGTTTAATAAACCCAAATTGGAATCACAATGTATTATAGAGTTGAAAGAGATCAAGCAGAAGGTAGCTAAACCTGTTTGGGAATTCTATTAGAGATTCAAGACCTTAACTGATAGATTGAATTTTCAAATCCAAGATGAGCATAACAAAGAATGGTTCATTGTTGACCTCTTACCACACATCAGAGTTCCTCTGATGCAATAGAAGATCACTTCACATGCTGAGGCACTGGATATCGACCATGAATTTAGAGTCATCCCCTATGGGAGAATCCATCTCAGGTCTGAGTCAAATATTGAGTCAGCTGACTATTTTGTCTCTACAGGTCGAAGATATGAAGAAAGACAAGGGAAAAGATAAAAGAGAAGACATCTGGTGTGTCAGATGCAAATCAGAAGGCCATGACAAGGAACATTGTCCCCTATTCCATGAATACTTGGCCTTAGGAGCTCTGAGCCATTTGAAGCAAGTCACCCTACCCTGGTGCGAGGTATGCAGAAATAGACATTGCCCTCGTGAGTTCTATTACATGCAAAAATATGTTCAAACACCCACAAATTTGTATTGCACGTTCTGTAAGTTCGCGGGGAATGATGATAGATATTGTAGGGCTTATGAACTCATGTAGGAAAGGTCAAGAGACATATATAAAATTCAAGGCGAAGTACATCAAGAAGGAAACACTACGCAGTATAACTCCCCTGGGAGAGGAAACTTCAATCCTCGCGGTGGATTTAGAGGAAGAGGATGAGGAGGAGGTATGGGTCGAGGCCGAGGATAGATTATGTGTTACAACTGTGCACAACCAGGACACTTATCAAGGTATTTCCAGAACCCTTGCACTACTTGCAGCTACTGCAGTTCCTTCGAACACGTTATAGAAGATTGTCATGTGCTGCTAGCTAAGCTTCAAGAAAAACGAGGACCTCAGTAGAACCCGCAAGTGCAACTAATATATGTTGAACCTCGCGGAGAAGACCCTAGAGTCGTTGTTATCACTAAAGGAGGAGCTATTATAGGAGAAGACATATTGACCCAAGGAAAAACTACATAAGACTCAAGAGTCAGGAAAGCTACAGAGAAGACCCAGACCTTTGATGCAAAGAAAGAAAGACAAATATTTGAGGAAAGAAACGAGTTTAAAGCAGACCAATTTTCTTCATCAAAGACATGACCAGAAGTAATAGAATATGGAATGCCTATGGCATTTGATCAGCCTGCTTTGCCAAAAGAAGGAAAAGAGGTAAGCAAGCTCATGGAATTTTTATATACTTGTATTAAGTTGATTCAAGATGAGAGCATTGTACAAGAGCTACAAAATTCAATCAGATAGTATGAGCTAGGAAATATAGACCACTTAATGAATAGGTAATTACACCAATTCGCTAAAAAGAGAAGGACAAATAAGGAATTACACTTGAATGCTCAAATAAAAGAATATGATATAGACTATGTGGTCCTCGACTTAGGGTCAGAGGTCAATGTCATGATGTAGAAAACTTGGGAATTGATGGGAAAACCAAATTTGATATATTCCCCTATCATGATTAGAATGGCTAATCAGCAGGCAGTAAGCCCCTTTGGAATATTGGAACATGTCCCTATGGACATCAACAGAGTAAGAACGTTTGCAGATTTTGAGGTAATTGAGATAGTTGATGACAGTTGTCCTTACCCTGCGCTGTCAGAAATTGATTAGGCTTTCAATAATTCCACTGTGGTTGATTTAAAGAAAAGAAGAATGAATTTTGAAAGAGATGGCCTTAGGGTCATTGCACCTTTGGATCCAAATGAAGTTCAGCGATACACAAAACTGATCAGAGAAGAAGACTGTGCATATGAACTGGAAAACATATACAAATTAACAGCCAGACAACAGGATTACATTAATCCTACGACCGATGGAAACCTAAGATGGTGCAGTGAAAATGCATGCTCATTAGATTCATAAGCACTGGAGAACTGGCAGAACAAAATGTATGAATTATCTACAAGGAGATGTGCTAGATTAACCAGAGAAGTTCGTTGGATCGGCACAACAGTAAGTAACTTGCCCACCTTTGATGGTCTGAATCCTTTAGAAACCTTCTTGTCAGAATTCGAAGCAAGTGTACCAATGCAACATATATTGTTGGGAATGGATGAGGCCTTGAAAGAAACACCAACAAGATGGTGGGGGACACATAAAAACAACATTACAGAATTGGTACAATGTCATACCCTGATGACCGTGCGGTTCTCAACACAAGTAGAAGGCTGTGAATTTTTATACACAGGTCAAAGATGACCAAAGGACCAAGTGTGAAGTTGTGAGGAAGCCTAGAGAACCATTCCTCAAGAGTAGTGGGTGAAAAAATTCACTAACACACTAGACACAACCCCTATCAACTGGTACCTTCAAGCAAAGCTGCGCCTCATCACTGCAGATTGGGACGGTATGAATCAGAACTTTGTAACCACCTTCTCATTTGACATTCAATATCCTTCAGTAGATCAAGCATTACATATTGTAAGACAAAAATTATTCGAGGAGGCCTCTAGCCCCCCTTTAGAACAAGAAGAGGACGAATGGTCTACGCCTCTCCAGAAACTACAAGGTTGTTACAACATCAATGTTGATGAAGACGATGATCCTAGGAAGGTGAACATTGTTGAAACAGAAGGCCAAAGAGATGTGGAAGGATCAGGAGTTGAGCTACCATTCATTGGACAATCGATCAATATTAAGAAGATCAATATTGGAATAGAGAAAACACCAAAGATTGCAAATGTTAGAGATTACTGGTATGTTGCTACTATTGACAAAATAAAAAAGTTACTGCATGAATATCAGGACTTGTTTCTGACCAAGTTTACTGATATGAAGGGAACTAAAGGGCCTATGGGAGAGATGAGGATCCATTTGAAACCATATGCAAGACCATTCAAACAGAGACCCTACAGATTGAACCCTAAGTATAAAGAGAAAGTGAAGATTGAGGTCGACAGAATGCTGGAAGCAGGAATTATAGAACCTGTCAAAGAATCAGAATGGATTAGCCCTATGGTGGTACAAGACAAGAAGACAAGAGAAATCAGGATCTGTCTAGATCTCAGGAAGCTAAACGATGATTTTTTGCATGACCCCTTACCTACACCATTCACTGACGGAGTGTTAGATAATGTGGGAGGCCAGGAGGTATATTCTTTTACAGATGGATTTTTCGGATACCGTCAGATCCAGATTGCCAAGGAAGATCTCCATAAGACCACGTTTGCAACAGAATGGGTATCCTACCAGTATACAGTGATGCCATTTGGATTGAAGAATGCTCCAACCATCTTTTCCAGGGTGGTGGTCGAAGCATTCAAGGAGTTTCTGCATAAATGTTTAGAAGCATATTTTGATGGTTTGACTGTTTTTAGTTTATTGAAAATTCATATTGAATGTCTAAGGCTAATGTTGGACAAATCCAGGCAGTGTCAAATTTCCTTGAATCTAAAGAAATGCATCTTCTTTTCACCATTTGGAGTGTTTCTGGGTCATATTGTATGCAAAAAGGGATTGTTGGTAGATCCATTTAAAATTGCTATTATAGTTTATTTACCCCCTCCTACTTTAGTCAAACAGCTGCGCACTACGCTGGGACATACTGGATATTACAGGAAGTTCATTAAAGGATATGCCCAGATTACAACACCTATGGATAATCTTTTTAAGAAAGACTGTCAGTTTAGTTGGACAAAAGAATGCCAGCAGAGCTTCGACACAATGAAATAGAAAACGGTTACTGCGCCCATTCTGGTTTTTCCAGATTGGAGCAAGGAATTTCACGTGCATGTCGATGCATCTTCCATTGCATTGGGAGCTGTGTTAGAACAACTTGGTGAAGGATATATTGACCATCCGTTAGCCTTTTCTCACAAGAAACTATCCACTGTTGAGATTAATTACACCACCACCGAGAGAGAAGGATTAGCCATGGTGTATGCGCTGCAAAAAGTTTGCCACTACTTGTTGGGAGGACACTTTAAAATGTTTCCTGACCACTTTGCGTTGAAATACCTAATCAACAAGCCACTGTTGGGGGGAAGAATATGAAGATGGATTCTGTTATTTCAAGAATATGATTTCAAGATTGTAGTTAAGACATGAAGGATAAACAAAGGTCTTGACCACTTGTCAAGGTTGGAACATGGCAAAGAGACGACTATTTTAGATGATACACTATCAGATGCCTAGTTATTGGCCATTAGAAATATTGATGACCACTTCATAGAGATAGTCTATTTCCTGTCAACAGGAATGACACCTAGTGAGTATACAATTCCTTAGAAGAAACAACTAGTAGTATGCGATGCAGACTTTTCAATTATAGCTAGACAACTATACAATATGGGAGCTCATGAGATATTGACAAGGTGTGTTATGGAGGAAGAGCGACCATTGATCCTCGTAGAATATCATGAAGGCATCACAGGAGGACATTACGTAGGGAAAGCAACGACACAGAAGGTTCTTAGAGCTGGCCTTTGGTGGCCTACCTTACATAGAGATGCCAAATACTATTACAGAGCCTGCAATGTATGCCAAAGAGTTGGGAAACCATCCAGAACATATGATATTCCATTAGCACCACAAATTCCCTACAAGCATTTGAGAAATGGGCCATTGACTTCATGGTACCTATAAACCCACTAGGCAAGTGCACAGGAGCAAGGTACATAATTACTGCAACATAGTACTTGACTAAGATGGGCTGAAGCAAGAGCAGTTAAGGACTATAGTGCAACTATAGCTGCATGCTTCATATTTGATGACATCATAACTAGGTTTGGATGCCCAAATATCCTTATGAGTGATCAAGGCACACATTTCATAAATAAAATAGTTGAAGCCCTGACTGAGGAATTTGTAGTCCACCATCAAAAGAGCACACCTTAGCATCCACAAGAAAATGGAATAGTAGAAACATTCAATAAGATCTTGGAGACAACATTGACGAATATTTGAAGTGTGAACAGGGATGATTGGGATTTAAGAGTACCAGCAGTACTATGGGCCTATAGAAACACTTGCAAGAAGCTAACAATGCAAACCCATTTTAAGTTGGTGTATGGTCTCGAAGCCGTTGTCCCAATGGAATATTTGGTACTAAGCCTAAGAATTGATTCCTTTATAGATATGGATGACAGGGGTGCTATTCGAGAGAGGCTTGCATAGTTGGTTGAAGTAGAAGAAGAAAGATTTATTGCAGGATTCCATCAGCAGGTACAGAAGGAAAGAGAGAAGGCCTATCATGAAAAGCACATCAAGAAGAAGGAATTTAAACAAGGCAATCTGGTACTGATATATGATAGTAAGTTCATCAAACATCCTGTGAAGTTCAAAATGCATTGGCTCGGGCCATATGAGATTGCCTATGTTACAGAAGGAGGAGTTACACAGTTGAAGACTTTGAATGGACAATGGAAGGAAGGATTAGTAAATGGGAGCTAACTGAAGTTGTACTATGACAACCAAATTCCTCACAACTCTCAATAAAATTTTAAGGAAAAGGGTCTAGGTACCCGGTACAGTTGAAACTGGGTACTAGACACAGAAAAGACAGTTTGCACAATGAAGGAGAGGAGGCATAGAGCAGAAAGTAGAGGCTGCACTGCACAATATGAAGTCGAAGTAAAACAGAAGGATCATATCTGAAGTGCCTCAGGATGATTCACATGTGAGTGTTGGGGGCTGTTGGCCCTTGGTTATGAAAGTAAGAGAGATCAATGAAGAAAAGACAAAATGTGAACTGCACGGAAGACACAGTGACTATTACTGGGTCGAAGTAAGAAAAAGAGTAGAAAAGACGGAGCGAAGTAAAAGGAAGCAAAACATTGGACAAGGAGATCGAGGATGACAGATCAGCAAGGAAGAAGGTTCGTGGACAACTTAGCAAGAAAAAAAAGCCACCGTTGGATGCTTTGGAGCACCGCATGATAAGGAAGGAAAGACAGGTTGGTGAAGCTCTGAAAACGCGGGTCAAGTTGACCTAGAGTTTTAGACACCTAGGGTTTTGGTATCTAGGGTTTTGACACCTAGGTTTCTGCATAAGGATGTCGGTGAGTGATTATAATGTATAAATAGAGGTGTAAAGGACCTGGGATGGGTTGGTGTCAAGTTGATTGAGAGTTCATTGTTGTTGTGTGATCGAGTGAGTAACATAGTGTGAGAAAGAAGTGCTGAGTACGAGAGCCTTCTGTATTGGAAGATATTCAGCTGGGTGTGCATAGAGGGGAGAGATAGAGAGGAGAAGAAAGAAGATCTATTAGCTGAGAGTGCAAAAAAGAACTGTATGCTTCATCTTAATATATTATAAGCATAGTTTTGTGAACGTAGCCCTAGAGAGAGGGTGAACCATGTATACCTTGTATTGTGTGTGATTTATGCTATGTTCTTTGTCCTTTGATATACTGTTATTGCATTACTGTGTTAGATCTGATAGATAGTTGTGCGGAGTAGAGTTAAACTGGTAAGAGATATATAAATTTTCTATAGTTATAGTACTAGATCCACTTGATATTCCCCCTGGTTACAGACATCTCTATTCTGCAACCCCCCCATAGATGCTTCGGGTGAGACTGCATCTTCTTTGCAGCTATTTCCGAAAGGGCCAGTAGTTAGGGCTTGTTGGTGCGCTCTTGGAGTTGAACCCTGGGTCTGCCCCTGTGCCAACAGTCAGTGCTAATCAAGAAGGTCAAGAGAGTTGATAACGTCGTGTCAAGAGTAGTAAATCACTAGTTTGATAGCACCATTGGAGGGTACATCACCAAGTTTGTTGTTGACAGAGTAGAGTCATATAGCCAAGCCGAGAGATATTTCTTCAAGGGACCCAGAGGAAATTTTTACATTTTCTAAAGTTGAGGATCAAGATGCTATTACATGAGAAGAACATATTGAAGATACCGTAGTTGGTTAGATTGGAAAAGGCTAATGTTCAAGAATTCGGACAGTGACAGTGACACAGAGGCTGGACATACATGCAGTGGGAGAGCATTCAGAGAAGTTCATCTTGTGAACCTGTTTAAGCAGAACTACGAGGACAAGGGTTTCTACAGTGGATACGAGGCAGATCTGACGGATGAAGAGAATTCAGAACCTGCTAGGGCAGAGGAAGGGAAAGCTAAAGAGCCTCGCCGAGAAGAGCGAGAAACTTCAAGAACTGTGCAGACTATTGAAGTAAGTACTATTATTCCTCCTGTTGATTCAGTAGAATTATGAAATCAGAGTAATCCAAGCAACCAGAGAGTTCAGATAACTATCACTAGTAGTCCACTACATAATTAGTCAGGAACCCTAGGAAGATCTATGGAAGATGATATGAGGATCCCTATTTTTAGGGGAGATGGGTTTGAAGACCCTGATTAACACTGGTTCCTATGTGAAGTTGTATGGAATATTAAGAATGTCACCGATGAAGCTGTTAAAAGAACTCGGTTTAGTACTACCCTAAGGGATTGCGCATTGAGCTGGTACCTGAAGCTTGTTGAAGGAATTGTACAGCCTAAGCCACTGAATGAAATCAAGAATGCGTTGATTGCAGAGTTCAAGAAACCCAAATCGGAGTCACAATGTATTACAGAGTTGAAAGAGATCAAGCATAAGGTAGTTGAACTTGTTTGGGAATTCGATCAGAAGTTCAAGACCTTAACATGACGATTGAATTTTCAGATACCAGATGAACAGAAAAAAGGATGGTTCATTGCTACCCTCTTACCACACATTAGAGTTCCTCTGATGCAACATAATATTTCTTTGTAGGCTAAGGTGTTGAAGATCTCCATGAAGTTAGAATCAGCCCCTACGGATGAATCCAGCTAAGGTATGAGTCAAATATTGAGTCAACTAACTAGTTTGTCTCTGTAGGTCAAAGATATGAAGAAAGAAAAGGGAAAAGATAAAAGAGAAGACATCTGGTGTGTCCAATGAAAATCAGAAGGCCGCGACAAGGAACATTGTGCTCTATTTCATGAATACTTGGCCTCTGGAGCTCCGATCCCTTTGAAGCAATTAACCCTACCCTGGTGTGAGGTATGCAAAAATAGACATCACCCTGGTGAGTGCTATTACATGAAAAAATATGTTCAGACACCCAAAAATTTGTATTTCACATTCTGTAGGTCCATGGGTCATGATGATAGGGATTCTAGGGCTTATGACCTCATGCACGAAATTTCAAGAGACATATACAAAATTCGAGGTGAAGTACAACAAGAAGGAAACACTACGTAGTACAACTCCCCTGGGAAATGAAACTTCAACCCCCATGGTGGATTCAGAGGAAGAGGATGAGGAGGAGGTATGGGTCAAGGTTGAGGACATATCAACTGTTACAATTGCGCATAACTAGGACACCTCGCAAGGGACTGTCAGATCCCTTGCACTACTTGCAGCTACTGTAGTTCATTCAAACATGTTACAGAAGATTGTGTTGTGCTTCTATCTAAGATTTAGGAGAGACGAGGACCTCATCAGAACCCACAAGTGTTATTGATATACACTGAACCTTGCAGAGAGGACCCTAGAGTCATTTTTATCACCAGATGAGGCGTTGTTATAGGAGAAGACAGAATGACCCAAGGAAAAACTACAGAAGAATTAGGAGTCAGGAAAGATGCAAAGAAGACACAAAATTTTGATGCAAAGAAAGAAAAATGAGTATTTGAGGAAGCAAGAAAATAATTCAGGGGAGACATGGGTTCTTCATCAAAGACACAACCAGAAGTAAGAGAATATGGAATGCCTTGTTGATGCTGAGAGGGGGGTGAATCAGTATCAAGTACAATTTAATACCTTTTTCAACTTATACTTAAACCATTCAACTATATGCAATGTGCAATGAACAATAGTATAAGAGTTACACCAATACACCATAATACACCATGCACAATATATGAGAAATACTAAATAGTTATTGTTCAAGGGATGTGATGAATTCCAAAGGTAGCTACATATTCCAAATGTAAAGGGAGGGATAAACCTCCAAGAGGAAGATACAATCCTCCAATATCAAGAGAGAGTTGAACTCCCCATCCTTGCCCCTTCCTTCCACCCAAGAATATATGAGAGATAATAAAACTTTACATTAAATCATCACCATCAACCAATCATCACATAGAACCTGATAATGCTTCCTGAGACTTCTTCAATTTCTACAATTATTCAATTCTTAGAGTACTTTGACCTATATATAATATTACTCAATTTATTCTCTGAAACTCCTCCAAGTTTCACTCCTTGAATCCTCCCCAAAAAGAAGTTATAGAAAGAATGGTAGACTTTATTCAATTCGGGTCTATTCTGGAGGCCGAACTTTTACAAAATTCCCTGCACTCAATATTTAACATCCGATTCTAAACATCAAACACAAGAAACTACAGTCCATAATGTTTCCAATTAAAATTGTTCCACGTCATTTTGATTCTCTATGACGAAGTTATGACTATTTTACCCGGAACACCTGTTTATTGACTAGCTTCAGGACTGGTCACAAACCCTATCTTCCATAGAGTGTATCTCCATAATTATAGTGAATCAAGAGCTGAAATTTTTACCAAAGGTACCTTGATATGTCTTCTCAATACCATA
>ML780633.1:2020838-2042965 GCA_009831015.1 Picea engelmannii
ACAACATGATGTATACTATCCATTCATGGGTGTTGTATATGCATGTGCATTGTCCTTCATGTCCAAATACCTTTATCAATCTTGCGGTCCAAAACCCATGACTAGGGTTGACATCAATGACAACAACCAATATTCCAACATGCCTCTGGCATTTGATCAGTCTGCTTTTCCAAAAGAAGGAAAATAGGTAAGCAAGCTCATGGAATTTTTATATACTTGTATTAATTTGATTCACGATGAGAGCGTTGTACAAGAGCTACAAAATTTAATCAGACAGTATGAGCTAGGAAAGATAGACCCCTTACTGAATAGGGAAGTACACCAAGTCTCTAAAATGAGAAGGGAAAATAAGGAATTACACTTGAATGCTCAAATATGATAGTATGATATAGACTATGTGGTCCTCGACTTAGGGTCGGAGGTCAATGTCACGACGAAGCAAACCTGGGCACTAATGGGAAAACCTAAGTTGATCTATTACCCTATTGGGATTAGGATGGCCAATCGACAAGCTGTAAGCCCCTTTGGAAGACTGGAACATGTCCCTGTGGACATCGACGGAGTAAGGATGTTTGTAGATTTTGAGGTAATTGAGATAGTTGATGATAGTTGTTGTTACCCTGTGTTATTAGGTATTGATTGGGGTTTCAATAATTCCACTGTGGTTGATTTAAAGAAAAGACGAATGAATTTTGAAAGAGATGGCCTCAGGGTCATTGTGCCTTTAGATCCATATGAAGGTCAGTGATACATAGAACCCATCAGAGAGGAAGACCGCACATATGAGCTGGAAAACATATACAAATTAAAGGCCAGACAATAGGATTACATTAATCCTACGGGCGATGGGAACCTAAGTTAGTGAAGTGACAGTGCATGTTCATCAGATTCAGAAGAAGCACTAGAGAACTGGTAGAGAAAAATGTATGACGTATCTACAAGGAGATGTGCTAGATTAAGCAGAGAAGTTTGTTGGATCGACACAACAATAAGTAACTTACCCATCTTTTATGGTATGAATCATTTAGAAACCTTCTTGTCGGACTTTGAAGAAAGTGTACCAATGCAACAAAGATTGTTGGCAATGGATGAGGCCTTGAAAGAAACACCAGTAAGATGGTGGGGGCACACAAAAAAAATATTACAGATTGGGTACAATGTCATACTTTGATGATAGCATGGTTCTCAGCACAAGTAGAAGGTTGTGAAGTTTGGTATACAAGTCAAATTTGTCCGAAGGACCATGTGAGAAGTTGAGAGGAAGCCTGGAGAAACATTCCTCAAGAGAAGTGGGTGCACAAATTCATTAACACGCTGGACACAACCCCTATCAACTGGTACCTTCAAGAAGATTTTTTCCTCATCAATGAAGATTTGGAAGGCATGAGTTAGAATTGTGTAACTACCTTCTTATTTGAAAGTCAATATCCTTCAGTAGATCAAGCGTTATAGATTTTACGACAGAAAGTATTTGAGGAGGCCTCTAACCTCCCTTTAGAACAAGAAGAGGATGAATGGACTGTACCCCTCCAGAAACTGCAAGGCTGTTACAATATCAATGCTAATGAAGACGATGATCCAATGAAGGTGAAAATCACATAAACCGAGGGATAGAGAGATGTGGAAGGACCAGGAGTTGAGATACCATTTACTAGACAACCAATCAAGATTAATAAAGTCAATATTGGAACAGAGAAAACACTGAAGCTTGCAAATGTTGGAGATTATTGGGATGCTGCTACTAGTGACAAGATAGCAGAGTTACTACATGAATATCATGACTTGTTTCCGACCAAGTTCAATGATATGAAGAGCATTAAAGGGCCTATGGGAGAGATGAGGATCCCTTTGAAACCAGATGCAAGACCAGTCAAATAGAGACCCTATAGATTGAACCCTAAATATAAGGAGAATGTGAATATTGAGCTCGACAGAATGCTGGAAGTGGGGATTATAGAACCTGTCGAAGAATCATAGTGGATTAGCCCTATGGTGGTACAAGACAAGAAGACAGGAGAGATCAGGATCTGCATAGATATATGGAAGCTAAACGATGCATGTTTGCATGACCCCTTCTCTATGCCATTCACTAACAAAGTGTTAGATAATGTGGGAGGCCAGGAGGTATATTCTTTTATAGATGGATTTTCAGGATACCATCAGATCTGGATTGCCAAGGAAGATCGTCAGAAGACCACATTTGCAATAGAATGGGGATCCTACCAGTATATAGTGATTTCGTTTGGATTGAATAATTCCCCAGCCATGTTTTCCAGGGTGGTGGTTGAAGCATTCAAGGAGTTTCTACATAAATTTCTAGAAGCATATTTTGATCATTGGACTGTTTTTAGTTTATTGAAGAATCATATTGAATGTCTAAGGCTAATGTTGGACAAATGTAGGCAGTGTCAAATTTCCTTGAATATGAAGAAGTGCATCTTCTTCTCACCATTTGGAGTGTTGTTAGGTCATATTGTATGCAAGCAGGGATTGTTGGTAGACCCATCTAAAATTTCCATTATAGTTGATCTGCCACCTCCTACTTCAGTCAAACAGCTGCGCACTGCACTGGGACATACTAGATATTACAGGAAGTTCATTAAAGGATATGCCTAGATTATAGCACCTATGGAGAATAGTTTGAAGAAAGACTGTCAATTTAATTGGACAGAAGAATGCCAACAAAGATTTGACACGCTGAAACAAAAGATGGTTACTGTGCCTATCCTGGTTTTTCCAGATTGGAGTAAGGAATTTCACGTGCATGTCGATGCATTTTCCATTTCATTGGGAGTTGTGTTAGCACAATCGGGAACATGAGACATCGACCACCCATTAGCCTTTGCCAGCAGGAAGCTATCAACCGCTGAGATTAATTACACCACTACTGAGAGAGAAGGGTTAGCCATGGTGTATGCGCTGTAGAAATTTCGCCACTACTTGTTGGGAGGACACTTTAAAATGTTTAATAATCACTCTGCATTGAAATACCTAATCAAAAAGCCAGTGTTGGGGGGGAGAATATGCAAATGGATTTTGCTATTTCAGGAATATGATTTCGAAACTGTGGTTAAGATAGGAATAATGAACAAAGGTCATGACCACTTGTTGAGGTTGGAACACGGAGAAGAGACGACTAGTTTGGAGAATACACTGTCAGATGCACAACTGCTAGCCATTAGAAATATTGATGACCACTTCGTAAAGATAGTTGAATTCTTGTCAATGAGAATGACACCGAGTGAGTATACAATTCCCCAGAAGAAACAACTAGTAGTGTGTGTTGCAAATATTTCACTTATCGCTGGACAACTATACAAAATGGGACCTGATGAGATATTGAGGAGCTGTGTTATGGAGGTAGAGTGACCATTGATCCTCACAAAATCTCATGAAGGCATCACAGGAGGACACTACGCAGGGAAAGAAACTACGCAGAAGGTTCTTAGAGCTAGCCTTTGGTGGCCTACCTTACACAGAGATTCCAAGGACTATTACAGAGCCTACAATGTATGCCAAAGAGTTGGGAAGCCGTCCAGAAGAGATGAAATGTTGTTAGCACCACAATTGACCTTACAGGAATTTGAGAAATGGGCCATTGACTTCGTAGGACCTATAAACCCACCAAGAAAGAACACAGTAGCAAGGTACATAATTACTATGACAGAATATTTGACCAGATGGGCCGAAGCAAGAGCAGTTAAGAATTATAGTGAAACTACAGTTGCGCACTTCATATTTGATAACATCATAACCAAGTTTGGATGCCCGAAGATCCTTATGAGTGATCAAGGCACACATTTCATAAATAAAATAGTTGAAGCCCTGGCTGAGGAATTTGCAGTCCATCATCAGAAGAGTACGCCTTGCCATCCACAAGCAAATGGGATAGTTGAAGCATTCAACAAAATCTTGGAGACAACGCTAATGAAGATTTGGAGTGTTAATAGAGATGAATGGGATTTAAGAGTACCAGCGGTACTTTGGGCCTATAGAACCACTTGTAAGAAGCTAACAATGCAGGCTCCTTTTAAGTTGGTGTATGGTCTTGAAGCCGTTGTCCCAATGGAATATTTGGTACCAAGCTTAAGAATTACTACCTTTACAGATATGGATGACACTAGCGTTGTTCGAGAAAGGCTTGCACATTTGGTCGAACTAGAGGAAGACAAATTTATTATAGGATTCCATTAGCAGGTATAGAAGGAAAGAGAGAAGTCCTACCACGACAAACACATCAATAAGAAGGAATTTAAACAAGGTGATCTAGTACTGGTATATGATAGTAAGTTCATAAAACATCCTGGAAATTTCAGAACGCATTGGCTCGGGCCATATGAGGTCGCCTATGTTACAGAAGGAGGAGTTGCACAGTTGAAGACTTTAAATGGAGAATGGAAAGAAGGATTAGTGAGCGGGAGCTGGTTGAAATTGTATTGTGACAACCAGTTGCCTCGCAGCTCTAAGTAAAAGCATAAGGAAAAGGATCTAGGTACTAGGTGCAGTTGAAACTAGGTACCAGACACAAAAAAGACAGTCTGCACAAGGAAGGAGAGGAGGCATAGAGAAGAAAGAAAAGGTTGCACTGCATAGTCTAAAGTCAAAGTAAAACAGAAGGATAGGATCTGAAGTGCCCTGTGACGAGTCACAAGTGAGTGTTGGGTGTTTGTTGGCCCTTGGTTATGGAAGTAAGTGAATATTAAGGCAGAAAAGATGAAATGTGAACTGCGCGGAAGACACAATGACTATTACTGGGTCGAAGTGAGCAAAAGAGCAGAAAATATGGAGCGAAGTAAAAGGAAGCAAGCCATTGGATGAGGAGATCGAGGATGACAGATCAGCAAGGAAGACGGATCATTAAAAAATATTTATTTAATATAAATATGATTCATTATTTATTTTTTCAACCTCAAGGGTGAAGTATCCAATATTTTGTAAATAACTAATAACTACCTCCATGGCAAGGTATACCACTCTTTGTAAATACGTTTCTAAAGGTGAATTTTTGGGGGGGTTTTGAATGCCATGTGAGGTTCTAATTTTAAAAAATTATTTGTATAAATACAAGATGTAATTTGCTATAGGGTAAAGATGTTTGTGTTGTGAATATATTTTACTGGTTTTTATAAAACGTTGTGGAAGGCGAGAGAGAGATTGAGGTGGACGGGCACCGCCCAAACTTTGAAAGTCCAATTCCACCTATATTCTAAGAAAAGATGTAACATTTGCGTGTTTTATTGAAACATGATTGAGAGAGACCATTTACGTGTTTTATTGAAACATGTCTGAGTTGATTATTGAAAGATGTAACATTTACGTGTTTTACGTATCTAGACTCAGTTGATTATTCAAACATGATTGAGAGAGAACAAGGAAGGAGGGCAGAGGTGACACTAGTCTATGAAATACAAAATAAAATGGTGAATAATTTTTACCGGTTTTTAAAAAACGTTTATGAAATACAAAATAAAATGTCGAGAACGTGAGAGAGATTGAAGTGGACGGGCACAGCCAAACTTTGAAAGTCCAATTCCACATAATTTCCCCGAAAAGAGATAACATTTATGCGTTTTCCTCTGGACTGTCTTGACTGAAACATGATTGAGAGAGACAAAGGAAGGAAAGTAGAGGTGCACAAGTCGGTGCTTAAATTTCTAGGAATATTCCAATGTACAGATATTTAAACAAATACGTGCAATTATAACTTAAGAAGGAAAATTTCCTTTTTAGTTAGGGGATGGAAGGCCAAAATATGTACGCAATTTAATGGCATATTTGTTTTTGGATTTACAACCTTATTTATCATTTTCATTTTTATGGGTTTAAACATTCTATGTTTTCGACCTTTGGGTTGAGAGAGGTAATTATCATTTTCTTCATCAACTTTTTATGTTTTTGATTTTCTAGGTTGGGAGGTAATTATCATCTTCTCCATATTGGATTATACAAATTTTCTTAATACAATAATTTTCATTTGGTATGGTATACTTTCCATAATTGATATTACTTAGCATTGTCGTAGAGATTTATACTCTATTGTTGTGGGGTTATTCTACCCTACGGACTAACAAGCTAGGGCTTAAACTTGCACATAGATCATGACCCTTAAGAAATAACTTTTAACCTTCTACCCCAAACCTAAAACCCTTTTTCACAAGCAAACATGGGAAGAACCAACTAACCTTTTTATCGACGGTTGGTGTAGATCCTCCGTTGAGCTTTGTCCCCCTTGCTTCTGCTGCTCCTTCCAAAAAGCGATCCTGCAATCAAGACAAAACTACGCATGCATACTATTGTTCTACTAGAGGATTAGAGATTAAACACAAATCAAATAAGACATATAAAACTCGTGTATTTGGGATGGGAAAAGTATCTTTTTATTAATCTCAAGATGAATCAACTTACAATGATTATAGAGACCGGCCACCGTTCCTCGATCCTGATCCTGGGCTCCTCCTCTTCTTTGTCCTCCAACTGCTTTGCTTGAATTCTCCTAAAGCTTGAGGAAAGGCTAAAGGGTTGGGACAAAATAGATTCGGCAATTTGGCAGAGTTTCTTTGCTATGATTTTTCCTCCTTTGAATAGTACCTCTACCCCTTCTTTTATAGGCTAGAAGGAGCTAGGGTTTTATTCAAAATCTCGGCCATGCATGGCGGGGAGTTCCAGTTAACTGACCAAAAGATTCTCATTCCGTCGGAAACTTTCCTGATTTTTTGCTTTGTTAGGTAAACGCTGGTTGTAGTGGGCCAGCCCGCGTTCCAATGCGTGTAGTATAAGGCCTGCCAGCATTCCAACGTGCCCAGTGATAGGTTAGGGCGCGGGCTACTTCATTTAGAAGGTTTTTGAAGAGTCTGTTCAGCATGGCTTTGGCAATGAAGGGCAATGAGTTGGCCTGATGCCAGGTAAGCATGGATAGTGCAATTTAGGGTTATAACAAAATTTCCAATTTAGGGTTATAAAATGATCCAATTCCACATAATTTCCCCGAAAAGAGATAACATTTACGCATTTTCCTCTGGACTGTATTGACTGAAACATGATTGAGAGAGACAAAGGAAGGAAAGCAGAGGTGCACAAGTCGGTGCTTAAATTTCTAGGAATATTCCAATGTACAGATATTTAAACAAATACGTGCAATTATAACTTAAGAAGGAAAATTTCCTTCTTAGTTAGGGGATGGAAGGCCAAAATATGTACGCAATTTAATGGCATATTTTTTTTTGGATTTACAACTTTATTTATCATTTTCATTTTTATGGGTTTAAACATTCTATGTTTTCGACCTTTGGGTTGAGAGAGGTAATTATCATTTTCTTCATCAACTTTTTATGTTTTTGATTTTCTAGGTTGGGAGGTAATTATCATCTTCTCCATACTGGATTATACAAATTTTCTTAATACAATAATTTTCATTTGGTATGGTATACTTGCCATAATTGATATTACTTAGCATTGTCGTAGAGATTTATACTCTATGGTGAATGTGATGGGTTTATTTGAAGGTGAATTTGAATTGTGATTTGAACATGAATTTGAACTAACCGTGTGAAGGGTTTCTACTATGGGGTAAATATGAACTAAAGCTTATACCTAGGGTGATATTGTGAAGTGAATGTGAAGGATTTATACTTATGAATTGCCATCGAGGTACAATTGTGGTGAATTTGAACGGAACATGGAAGAGGTTTAAAATTTGAAGGGTGGTTTGGTTGGTTAATCATGTGCATAAGTTCTTTCTCTCGTTTCCTTTTCTTTTTAATGTGTTAATTTCACCACATATTCCAAAACATAATTTGTCATGTGGAGGCTTAGCAAAGTCACCCTAGAGAGTCTTTATGGACATATAGAATCATTGGAGAAAAGGGGAGTAGAGAGAAATGAAACTCCAAAGAGAGTTAGAGGCAATGCTTGATAACAAATTTAGATTGTTAGAAGACAATACTAAGACATAGATAGAGAATAAAATATTAGGGTTTGAGACTCAGTTGTAAAAAAATAATCCTAGAATATAAGAAATGGAATAACAAAAACAATCAACCCAAGAAGGAGAGGTCTAAGCAAATCTCAACATGAGAGATAGGATTAAAGAGCTACAAGAAAAAATATCTAACAATTTGACTCTAATTAGTTTGAAAAATAAATTGGATATCAAACCCATGAAAGAGGAAATGAATAAGTTAATAAAGTTTGGATCAAGAGCGTAACAAAAGAGCCACCTTGAACCTCATAATTTTTTGTATAAAAGAACAACAAGATGAAGACACACTAGCAATAGTAAAAGGAGAACTAAAAAATAAATAACAAAATGAAACAACCTACATCATAAAAGCAAAGAGGTTGGGAAAAATAATTGAAAATAAAGATAGGTTGATCAATGTCAAAGTAAGTTGTATGACCATAAATATGACATACTCAATAAATCTCCAAGTTTAAAAGGGTCAGGGATATTTATAAATGAAGACCTCATTCATAAGACTAAACTAAATTAAAAAAGGATCAGCGTATGATCCGCGTCAAATTAGAGAGGGAAGTTTTTGTTGGGGTTAATTGAAGAGGGAAGTTTTTGTGGAGAAAGTAGAGAGGCATTCCCCACCTTCATAGCCGTGTAATTTTTTATTCATGTAGCAGTGAAGTTTTGTTTCGCACACTGTTTAATTAATGTAAATGCAAGGAGAGAAACCAGTGTTTTTTACAATGGAATGATGGTTGGAATAAATTAAAATAAAAAAACAATTATTTGAAAAGGTAAATATAATTTTCAAAGAAAAAAATGAAAAAATAAAAAATTATAATGATGGTGTAATGAACTAATATCATTTTTGGAGTAAGATTTAAAATTGTTTTTAATTAATTAAGAATTTGTATTTTTAAGGTATGGTTTTCAAAGAATTTTTTTTTTGGAATAATAGTCTTTGTTCCATATTGAAGAAATTATACATATTTCTTATATTAGTTATAAAAAGTACCTCTCAATATAATGAAATATGCTTATATAAATATAAATAAAAAAGTACCTCTCAAGCCCTTGTATGGGGTGTTCTCGAGACCACCTAGAGCAACGACTGAAGTGTTGAAGGTAGCGCTCTACCCAAGGGAACAAGTGGCCATCACATTCAATAACACTTACATCCCCTCAAGGATCCCTCAACAGTTAACTCGATCAGAGGTGGATATATGCCATAAGATAAGTCAATAGAGAGGCCTTGATGAAGGCGCGTCAGGAGATGGTGCATATGTTACTCTTCTTCATGCTCTTGACTCAGGGGAAGAACCCTTCCCAGATAGTTTTGTCACCTTGCATTGGTCTACCAGTGTACTTGGAGGACAACACACTGATGGAACTGATTATAATTTTGAGTGGGATGATGGGCATAACGCTGGAACTTTCCCATCTATTGGCGATGCTAGAATTGGAATTTTCCCTACAATCATACTTGGCACCAGTGAGGTTAATGTGGGAGGGTATTTGGGTCATGATTACAAAGGTCAGCCTAGAATGGAGGATACAAGCTCGAACTATAATCATTCCATATCCAATGAGTAGACTGTATAGTGATTCAAAGGCAAGGGTCTGCCTGACTTGGGATCTCTTTATTAGATGGACTTGATTGTTAGCAATTGTAGTGTTGGAAAGGCTTGGAACTCATTCTATTATTGATACCAGTTTGTGTTGGTTTTCTCCATTATATGTTCTACGATTCATGGCTCCGCAGGGAAGGAAGCGGGGTCATCCCTTCGCAACTCAATCTCAGATTACCAAAGCATCCAGAGAAGCAACAAGGTTGTATGTGGAAATTGTTAGAATATTGGTTGTTGTCATTGATGTCAACCCTAGTCATGGGTTTTGGACCGCAATATTGATGAAGGTATTTGTACATGAAGGAAAATGCACATGCAGATACAAAACCCATGGATGGATAGTATACATCATGTTGTTTCTGTTGGTATGTGGCACGTCACGTGGATCCTCATGGTTGAGGAGAAATGAATTTTTGAAGATGACAAAGTGAATTGAAGAAGGAAGTACAAGTAGGCCCTGAAGATAATTAAAGAAAAGAATTAAAAACTAAGAAAGTGTCAGATCGGCCCTAATGTTAAAAGGAAGTGACATAAATGGTATAAATAAACATCATTATACATTCATTTTGATACAAGTCAAATTTCAGAGGAAATAAGAAGAAAAGAAGGCCGGATTTCAAGGGAGGATGAAGTCTTTTGGTGATGTGTTCTAAGGTATGTTATTTTCAGGTCATATTACCATTTTTGCTATAACGTTTTTTTATAGAACGATTCAGATGGTCAAATTGCTATGGTATTGAGAATAAATATCAAGGTATCTCTGGTAAAACTTTTATCTCTTTATTTGCTATAATTATGGAGATACACTCTATGTAAGATAGGGTTTGTGACCAGTCCTGAAGCTAGTCAATAAACAGGTGTTTCGGGTAAAATAGTCATAACTTCTTCCTCGAGACTCCAAATGAAGTGGAACAAATTTCATTGGAAAGAGTACGGACTATAGTTTCTTGTGTGTGAGTTTCAGAATTGGATGTCAATTATTGAGTGTTGGTCAACTGAGAGGGGGGGGGGTGAATCAGTTGTTACCGTGCTTAAACAATTATGCTTCTTTTAAACTCTTTACTGAATGATGATCACAATAATGCAGGGAAATAAACAATGGCACATTCAACATCAGTCACATATATGATAAACACAAAGACAGATATTTCCCAAGGAAACCCATACAGGGTAAAAACCTCTTTTTCTTTATATGATAAGTAATAATTACATTCTTTACATTATCATACATATGAGCACCAACTCATAATGAGGCTACAACCTCTGTTTTGCAAGCTGCTACTTGCTGAGAGAACCTACTCTCTATTTTCTCTAGCACCCATTAGAAGGAAGCACCAACTCCCTGGTTTCTCTAGCACCAACTAGAAGGAAGCACCAACTCCCTATGTGTTTCCAGCATCAACTGGATGGAAGCACCAACTTCCAATCATACAGGCACCAACCTGTATAACAGAGAACAAGAGTTCTCCCTTACACCACCCTGCCACCATGGTTTCTCTGGCTGCCACCAGATGGAAGCTACAACTCCGTGTGTTCAAGCACCCACATGAACCTTTGAGGACAACAGTCCTCCCTAGCACCTCCCAACCACCCTGAAAATAAATCTTTGCTACTGAAACTTAATACAGTGATATAATGTTCAACAATGGCTTACCAGACTCATCACTATTCTGTTGAATCTCGTTGCTCTGTCTGCCACACTGCCTTTCTGCACATCACTTGCGCTGTCTATTCTTCTGTGTTTTATCCTCTGTGCGCCATGTCCATTCACTGCACAGTTCCTCTTCTGTTCAATTCAGCTGCTACACTATCTTCCTTCTTCACACATGAATCACCTTCCACAACAACAACCACCACAACTCCAACCGTAACAACAACCCTTCTCTTCTCTATACTGTGTATATATATCTTATGTGCATCTTATGCATGCAATGTGCACAATCCCTTTGCATGCTCATACAACGCCAATATCCTCCACCTCTCGAGTGCTCTGTGTGATCATCATCGCGACTCATCAACTTCTCTGGCAGTTCAACCCCTGTGTCTATCATCACTAGGTGTTAAGCCGAGATTCCTTTTTCTCTCTGGCAGTTGAGACTCTTCGTCTTCTCTGTTACAGTCGAGCTTATCCTTTCTGTTTTAGTTACGATCTCAACCCCTCATCCAACTGTCAATTTCCTCCATGAATCATCTTCATTCCACTGGCATATTCCATGTGACTCTTCAGCTCCTCTGGAAATCACACCGAAGTCTCTTTGCATCCTCTGGTAGAAACCATCAATGGTTACTAGAAGTTTCACTGTGTCATGCAACAGTAACCCTCCGATCTTGTTCAAATTCACCTACACCATTGGATGACTTTTATTATTCTTGTTTCAACATTTCAACATTCCTTTTCCCAAGTGTCTTGGCATTCCCAGACGCGATCCCCAAAATTCCAAGGATAAGCTTATCTGCACTAGGCCCTTCCTCCACATGATGACACGCGGTGACCACATGCTGCGCTAAAAAGGTGTTGCAATCTTATGATCTTCATCGACCCTGATCGACGGTCTGTGATCTCGATGAATCAACAATCCAGATCTCATCGTGAATTCGCATCTCACTGTTCCTTAGATGGAGATTCTTGTCACTCCAAGTCGCGATAGGAAAGACTCAGAGATGGAGCTCAGATCAATAGTCCAGGCTTTTGATGTATTGATGGTCTAGATATCATCGTGAATTCGCATCTCGCTGTTCCTTAGATGGAGGTTCTCGTCACTCCAAGTCATGATAGGTGAAGCTCCGATATGGAGCTCAGATCAACGGTCCAAGCTTTTGATGTATTGACGATCTATATCTCATCGTGAATTCGCCTCTCATGGTTCCTTAGATGGAGGTTCTCATCACTCCAAGTCACGATAGGCGAAGCTCCAAGATGGAGCTCAGATCAACGGTCCAGGCTTTTGATGTATTGACGGTCTAGATCTCATCGTGAATTCGCCTCTCGTTGTTCCTTAGATGGAGGTTCTCGTCACTCCAAGTCACGATAGGCGAAGCTCCGAGATGGAGCTCAGATCAACAGTCCAGGCTTTAGATGTATTGACGGTCTAGATCTCATCATGAATTCGCCTGTCACAGTTCCTTAGATGGAGGTTCTTGTCACTCCAAGTCGCGATAGGAAAAACTTCGAAAAGGAGCTTATCTGGGTCTGACTCCTTCCCTTCTCGTGACCATGGGCTATGATCACAGCTTTATGCATAAGGTGCTTTCACGATTTCGCAGTTTGTGAGTCTGGATATGAGACATCTTGACTCTCCAAGTCGCAATCCCCGATACCCCGAAATGGCATGGGATCAACGGTCTTGATCAGAGCTTGTTTCAACAGCTACGATTGAATCACAATTTTGCATATCGTGATTACGCCCGCTTCTCCTTGTACCTTAAAGGATGTGCAGGTTCTCCTCGATCCAACGGTGGTTGGACCCTGCACTTAGATCTAACGCCTAAGATCTATCCTCCTCTTCAGTGCGCTCCTCTTGTCTATATTCAGATCTGACGGTCCTCATTCTGTCGGGAATTTTGGATGGGATCCAACGATCAGAAATGCTGCACAAACTTTACGGGTCTTCGATCACTCGATCAACTTGAACTTATCTTCTATTTGCCTGTTGATCATCGGTGCTGTACTCAAGCCATAATCACTGCTGTACTTGCCATCAATGACAAGCATGCTGCCTATTAAACATTTTCCAACAATCTCCCCCTTTGGCAGTGATGACAACTGAGGCACCCAAATTCTTTTTCTTTTCTCCCCCTTTGACATGAAGGTCAAAGAAGAGACATGCTCCCCCTGAGCTGTTGCAGTAATTTTAGGAGGCATTAGATATTCAAACAATACAAAACTCCCCCTAAGAAGATGGACGCTTTTAGGTGTGAAACGAAATGACACCCAACTTCTGTTTGAGATATTCAAAAGGTGTCTTGGCTAGGGGTTTAGTAAAGATGTTTGCAATTTGTGCTGTAGTGGGAATGTAATGAACCTGAATAGTCTGATTGGTGACCTTCTCTCTCATAAAATGATATTTTATGTGAATATGCTTGGTCTTGGAGTGGAATACAGGATTTTTATACACACTAATGGCACTAGTGTTATCACAATAAATTGGGATCGATGCAGTGTATTTTACCTCTAAGCCTGCAAGTGTCTGAATCATCCATAACACCTGAGTGCAACAAGTAGCAACAACAATGTACTCTGCCTCTGTGGTTGATAAAGAAATGGAACCTTTCTTTTTACTAAGCCAAACTACTAAAGAGTCACCCAGGAAGAATGCTCCTCCACTGGTGCTTTTTCTCTCATCAACATAGTTTTCCCAATCTGCATATGAATAAGCAGTCAACTGAAGATTTTGATTTCTGGGATACCACAGACCATAAGTCATTGTTTCTTTTAAATACCTGAAGATCCTTTTGACAGCTTGCAAATGACTCTGTTTGGGTGCATCTTGATATCTTCCTACTATTCCTACAACATGCATTATGTCTGGGTGAGATGTTGTGATGTACAGTAGGCTTCCTATCATTGATCGATATGAGCTTTGATCAACACTAGGTGAATCATCATCCTTGCTTAATTTACATCCAGTTACCATAGGTGTACCCACAGGTTTAGAATCTTCCATTTAAAACCTTTTCAGCATTTCTCTTAGATATTTTTATTGAGAAATGAACATCCCTTTGGGCCTCTGAGTAATTTGCACCAAGAAAAAATGACAGTTCTCCTATCATAGACATTTCAAACTTAGACTCCATGGTAGAAGCAAACCATTGTACAAGTGAATCCTTATTACATCCAAAGATGATGTCATCTACATAGACCAGGACGATGAGCAAAACATTATCCTATGTCTTAATATACAGATTGTAGTCAGTTGTTCCTCTCTTGAACCCTTTGTCTTTGAGATACATATCCAGTCTGTGATACCAGGCTCGAGGTGCTTGTTTTAAACGATATAAATCTTTCTTCAAATTGCATACTAAGTCAGGGTTATCAGACAATTTAAAACCCTCTGGTTGTTCCATATAGACTTCTTCACTTAAATCTCCATTGAGAAAGGCTAACTTGATATCCATTTGGTAAAATTTAAACCTTTTATGATAAGCATAGGCCAGAAACCTTCTGATAGCTTCTAATCTGGCTACGGGCGCAAATGTTTCATCAAAATCCAGTCCTTCTGTTTGAGCATAGCCTTTACAGACTAACCTCGCTTTGTTCCTGATAACTTGTCCTTACTCATTCAACTTATTCTTAAAGATCCATTTGGAGCCAAAGAGGTTTTTACCTTCAGGTCTTTGAACCATCTCCCATGTATTGTTTTTCTCAATTTGATCAAGTTCTTCATTCATTGCTTTAACCCAGTGATCATCTTTGCTAGCTTCATTAAAATTCTTGGGTTCCAGCATGGATATGAGAGCTATATGAGATTGTTCGGTGGTTTTGATTAGCTTTCTCCTGGTTTGTACACCTTTGTCTTTTTCTCCAATTATCTGACTTGCAAGATGATTCTTTTGAATGATTCTAGAGGAGGAATTTGTAGTTGACTGCTGGTTTGAGTTTGTCTGAGTGTCTGAGTCTTCATCTGATTCAGAGTTTTCATTTTCTGATTCTTGGACCTATTCATCTTCAGCTTTAGCTATGTCTTCTGTAGAAGACTCATTACTATATACCTCTCTTACTGGGATTCCTTCATCAATCTTTACATCAATATAATCAACCATTTTATGCAGCCTCTTATTATAACATCTATAACCTTTACTATTTGTAGCATACCCTAAGAAGATACCTTCATTAGCCCTACCATCATATTTGTTGAGGTTCTCATCATTATTCTTTATGTAGCATTTACTCCCAAAGACTCTGAAGTGTTTAATTGAGGCAGGCCATCCAAACCATAATTCATAAGGGGTCTTGTCACTTTGTGGTATGAGGTGGGCTTTGTTAAGCACATGGACTGCTGTGTGTATTGCTTCTACCCAGTAGGTTTGACCAATGTTCTTCTCATTCATCATTGACCTGGCCATTTCCTGCACTGTTCTGTTTTTCCTCTCAACAACTCCATTTTGTTGTGGAGTTCTTGGGATTGTGTATTCTTTCTTGATCCCATGTTCATCGTAGAATTCCTTGAAGTCTCTTGACATAAACTCTCCTCCCCGATCTGATCTTACTGCCTTTAACCTCTTGCCTGTTTGAGTCTCTGTTAAAGCCTTAAATGTTTTCAATTTCTCAAATGCTTCAGCTTTTTCTTTGAGAAAGGCAACCCGTGTAAGTCTGGAGTAATCATCGATAATCAACATGAAGTAGTTTTCTTTCTCTGTGCCTTCCTGTCTTGATGGTCCACATAAATCCATATGAACTAGTTGGAGTGGTTTATCTATTGAAGTAAAGCTCTTGGACTTAAACTGTGTCCTGTTTAGCTTCCCTACTTGACAGGGTTTACACATTGAATCCTGGGGATTTGATATTCTCGGAAGATATTTTACTACCTCGAGGTTTTTGAGTTTGATTAAGTGGTCAAAGTTTAGATGTCCAAGTCTCCTATGCCATAACCAACTTTCATCCTATTTGCTTAAATGACATTGTTCTCTATTTTCTTCTAGCACATATACATTATTTTCTGTCCTTATGCCTTTGGCCACCACTTGTCCTGAGTTTACAGACTTTATCTTGCAGTCCTTGGACGTGAACAATACCTCACATCCTATGTCACACATTTGACTTACACTGAGAAGACTATGTTTCAGCCCATCCACAAGTAGAACATCTTGGGATTTTCCTTTTACATTACTTAAGCTCACCATCCCTTTACCTTTTATTTTCCCTGGAGCATCATTTCCAAAGGTTACGCTTCCTTATTTTCTTTTACTTAGAGATAGAAACTTGCCTTTGTATCCCGTCATGTGTTTGGAGCATCCACTGTCTATATACCAAGGGTTCATTTTTCTTTGAGCAGACAATACTAATCCACACTTGTTACATTCCTTATTCTTCCAAAACTTGACATTTTCAGTAGGGGATTTCGAATCTGGTTCATAGTTCCTTAACCGAAAGTCAATAGATTTATGTCCAAAGTTATGACAGGTGTAGCATTCAACCTCATTAATCAATAAGTCAAACTTATTGTTGCATTTTTGCCTACTTGTTGACTGTTGATTATTTCTTGGCCTCCTTAGTTGTATGTGTCCAGACTTAATTTGGCAATTTGCAGTCTGTGAAGGATTATTACTTGACTGTATCATTCTTTGTTGTGGGAAGTATTTATTCCTTTGAAATCTTAATTGCTCGTGTCTAAGTCTTAAGGAACAATTTATAGCTTTGTGACCAAAGTTATAACAGTAGAAACAATAGCCATAGAAAAATTCTTTGTACTTGGAAAATGGTTGTCTTCTTTGAGAAAATCGATTTCTTTCTTGCTGATGACATCTTTCAGCAGAGACAGCATTGTTTCTTCGTTCTACAGATTCAATCCTGGCACCTTTTTCTTTACTCGTCTTGGGTGGTTGATTGTCTTCCTTTGTTTCTGCAGGTTTGTTATTGTCATTGGTTGTACTTTTGACAAACTTGATTGGTTCTTCAATTCCTAGCTTCCCACTGCTTGACCCCTCTTCATAACCCAAACCAGTTTTTAGCTTTGGATTCCTTTTCTGATTTAGAATGGTGGTTAATCCTTCTGAGGCTTTGATACTTGACAGATTCTGATTATACAAGGCTTGAAATTTCCCCATTTCTTTCCTTGTTTTCACTACTTGTTCTAGTGATTCACATCTTGCCTTCTTTTCTGATAGTTGTTGTTTCAGAATTTCTTCGATTTTCTTTGCCTCTTCCAATTCTACTTTTAGTAGGACTAGGTCTTCATCAGGTTCTTTACTGTCTTTCTCGAACTGTTTTAACAATTGTCTTTGCTTTCTATTCTTGATTCTTAGTCTATCAATCTCTTCCAATGCACTGATCAGTTCTCCTTCCATGTCAACCACAACTTCTTCATCATTCTCATCACTGCCTGTGATTTTATTATCATAATCCTGTTTGGCCATAAGCATGAAGTCATTTACCTTATCATCACAGGAAGAGTCATTATCGGTGTCTTCTGAGGAGTTATCATTGTTCACACATAAACTTTTCTTCTTATCAATTCTGCTGGATTTGTGCTTCTCTTCACCTTCATAGTTCTAATCATGTTTCTTGTGTGGACATTTATTTGCAAAATGACCTATCCTACAACAGTTAAAGCATTTGAAAGGCAATTTACCTTTGTATTTTCCTGATCCCTTCTTTAGTCTCTTCACAAATTTCGCTTCAATTTCATCTAGCTTAGAATCCTCATTCTTGTCTGCTTTAAATGATGCTTCTCTGGAGGTGGTTTTATCTTTAACTATTCTCATTTCATATGCAGACAGTGTTCCTAGAAGTTGATCAAACTGTAAGGTTTTTAGATCATTAATTTCTTCTGTTGCAGAGACCTTCGGGTTGAACCTATCTAGGAGAGATCTCAAGATTTTCTAAACTAAAGAAGGTTCCCCAATTGTTTCACCAAGTGTCTTCATTGCATTTACCATTTCTTCTATTCTCAGAAAGTATTTTCCAACAGTTTTATCTTCCTTCATCTTCAGTTGTTCAAACTGTATTTTGTAGGTTTGAAGCTTTGCATCCTTTACCTTCTCATTACCCTCATAACTGCTAATGATTTTGTCCCACATTTCTTTGGCAGTTTCTAGGTGCATAACTTTTACGAATTCTGCTTCTGCAAGCCCACTCAAGATAGCATTAATAGCCTTAGCATTGAAGCTAAATTCTAGTTTGTTATCCTTATGAACTAGCACAACTGGCTTTACATAACCAGTTTCTACCACATCCCAGACATCTGCACCTAAAGCCATTATGTAGGTTCTCATTCTAAGTTTCCAGAAGGCAAAGTTTGTTCTATTGAACAGAGGGGCCTTATTGGTTGAATTTCCTTCATGGCTTGACATGTTTAAGCTCTAGGATATACCCTTAGATAAAAGGGGCCAGCTCTGATACCAATTGTTGGNGGGGGGGGGGGTGAATAAGTTGTTACCGTGCTTAAACAATTATGCTTCTTTTAAACTCTTTACTGAATGATGATCACAATAATGCAAGGAAATAAACAATGGCACATTCAACATCAGTCACATATATGAGAAACACAGAGACAGATATTTCCCGAGGAAACCCATAGAGGGTAAAAACCTCTTTTTCTTTATATGATAAGTAATAATTACATTCTTTACATTATCATACATATGAGCACCAACTCATAATGAGGCTACAACCTCTGTTTTGCAAGATGATACTTGCTGAGAGAACCTACTCTCTGTTTTCTCTAGCACCCACTAGAAGGAAGCACCAACTCCCTGGTTTCTCTAGCACCAACTAGAAGGAAGCACCAACTCCCTATGTGGTTCCAGCACCAATTGGATGGAAGCACCAAATTCCAATCGCACCAACCTGTATAATAGAGAGCAAGAGTTCTCCCTTGCACCACCCTGCCACCCTGGTTTCTCTGGCTGCCACTAGATGGAAGCTACAACTCCCTGTGTTCAAGCACCCACTTGAACCTCTGAGGACAACAGTCCTTCCTAGCACCTCCCAACCACTCTGAAAATAAATTTTTGCTACTGAAACTTATTACAGTGATATAATGTTCAACAATGGCTTTCCAGACTCATCACTGTTCTGCTGAATCTCGTTGCTCTGTCTGCCACACTGCCTTTTTGCACATATCACTTGCACTGTCTGTTCTTCTGCGTTTTATCCTCTATGTGCCATGTCCATTCACTGCACAGTTCCTCTTCTGTTCAATTCAGCTGCTGCACTATCTTCCTTCTTCACACATGAATCACCTTCCACAACAACAACCACCACAACTCCAACCGTAACAACAACCCTTCTCTTCTCTGTACTGTGTATATATAGCTTCTGTGCATCTTATGCATGCAATGTGTGTAATTCCTTTGCATGCTCATACCGTGCCAATATCCTCCACTTCTTGAGTGCTCTACGTGATCATCGTCGCGACTCTTCAACTTCTCTAGCAGTTCAACCCCTGTGTCTATCATCACTAGGTGTTAAGCTGAGATTCCTTTTTCTCTCTAGCAGTTGAGACTCTTCGTCTTCTCTGTTACAGTCGAGCTTATCCTTTCTATTTTAGTTATGAGCTCAACCCCTCATCCAGCTGTCAATTTCCTCCATGAATCATCTTCATTCCACTTGCAGATTCCATGTGACTCTTCAGCTCCTCTGGAAATCACATCGAGGTCTCTTCGCATCCTCTGGTAGAAACCATCAATGGTTACTAGTAGTTTCATTGTGTCATGCAACAGTAACCCTCCGATCTTGTTCAAATTCACCTGCACCATTGGATGACTTTTATTATTCCTGTTTCGGCATTTCAACATTCCTTTGCCCAAGTGTCTCAGCATTCCCAAATGCAATCCTCGAAATTTCAAGGCTAAGCTTATCTGCACTAGTTCCTTCCTCCACGTGATGACACACGGTGACCATAGGCTGCGCTAAAAAGGTGTTGCGATCTTATGATCTTCATCGACCCTGATCGACGGTCCGCGATCTTGATGAATCAACGATCCAGATCTCATCGTGAATTCGCATCTCGTTGTTCCTTAGATGGAGATTCTCGTCACTCCAAGTCGCGATAGGCGAGACTTAGAGATGGAGCTTAGATCAATGGTCCAGGATTTTGATGTATTGACGGTCTAGATCTCATCGTGAATTCGCATCTCACTGTTCCTTAGATGGAGGTTCTCGTCACTCCAAGTCACGATAGGCGAAGCTCCGAGATGGAGTTCAGATCAACGGTCCAGGCTTTTGATGTATTGACGGTCTAGATCTCATCGTGAATTCGCCTCTCGTGGTTCCTTAGATGGAGGTTCTCGTCACTCCAAGTCACGATAGGTGAAGCTCCGAGATGGAGCTCGGATCAATGGTCTAGGGTTTTGATGTATTGACGGTCTATATCTCATTGTGAATTCACCTCTCGCTGTTCCTTCGATGGAGGTTCTCGTCACTCCAAGTCACGATAGGTGAAGCTCCGAGATGGAGCTCAGATCAATGGTCCAGGATTTTGATGTATTGATGGTCTAGATCTCATCGTGAATTCACCTCTCACGGTTCCTTAGATGGAGGTCCTTGTCACTCCCAGTCGCGATAGGCGAAACTTCAAAAAGGATCTTATCTGCGACTGACTCCTTCCCTTCTCATGACCATGGGCTGTGATCACAGCCTTATGCATAAGACGCTTTCACAATTTCGCATTTCGTGAGTCTGGAGATGAGACATCTTGACTCTCCAAGTCACGATCCCCGATACCCTGAAATGGCATGGGATCAACGGTCCTGATTAGAGCTTGATTCAACAGCTGCGATTGAATCGCAATTTCACATATCGTGATTACACCCGCTTCTCCTTGTACCTTAAAGGACGTGTAGGTTCTCCTCGATCCAACGGTGGTCGGACCCTGCACTAAGATATAATGCCTGAGATCTATCCTCCTCTTCAGCGCGCTCCTCTTATATATATTCAGATCTGACGACCTTTATTCTGTCGGGAATTTTGGATGGGATCCAACGATCATAAATGTTGCACAAACTTTACGGGTCTTTGATCACTCGATCAACCTGACCTTATCTTCTGTTTGCCTCTTGATCATCGGTGTTGTACTCAAGCCATCATCACCGCTGTACTTTCCATCAATGACAAGCATGCTGCCTGTTAAACATTTTCCAACATTGAGCGCGGGGCATTCTGTGCAAGTTCACTCTCCTGAATAGACCAGAATTGAATAAAGTCTACCATTCTTTCTATAACCTATTTTTGGGGAGGATTCAAGGAGTGAAAATTGGAGGAGTTTCAGAGAATACATTGAGTAATATTATCTACAGGATCATATTACTCCAAGAATTGAAGAATTGCAGAAATTGAAGAAGTCTTAGGAAGCATTATCAAGTTCTATGTAATGATTGGTTGATGGTGATGATTTAATGTAAAGTTTTATTATCTCTCATATATTCTTGGGTGGAAGGAAGGGGCAAGGATGGAGAGTTCAACTATCTCTTGATATTTGAGGATTTTATCTTCCTTTTGGAGGTTTTATCCCTCTCTTTACATTTGGAAGATGTAGCTACCTTTGGAAGTCATTACTTCCCTTGAACAATAACTATTGATTATTTCTCATATATTGTGCATGGTGTACTCTGGTGTATTTGTGTAACTCTTATACTATTGTTCATTTCTCATTTGATATAATTGAATGGTTTAAGTATAAGTTGAAAAAGGTTTTAAATTGTACTTGATACTAATTCAGCCCCCTCTCAGTATCGACAATTGGTATTAGAGTGGGTTACCTTCAGTACAGTTTAACCACTGGAAGGAAGATCCTATGCAGAAATGGAAGACAACATTCCAAATGGGATTCCACCATTTGATGGAAGCAATTTTGAATACTGGAAAAATAGAATGGAAACTTACTTGAAAG
>ML780633.1:2047301-2064654 GCA_009831015.1 Picea engelmannii
AGTTGATGAGAAGTGGACCAGGATACCAAAAAGAAGGAATGATTACAAAAGAGATGAATATCCAAGAAGACCTCCTACCTTCAGGAATCAAAGAAGCTTCAATCAGTATGAAGGAAACTACAGAAGAGTAGATCATGAACCCATATGGACTACATCACAAAAAAGGTCACTTTCTCCCAGGTATCAAAATTTCTTTCTTGGCCATTGTTATACTTGCAAAAAATTTGGACATAAGGCAATCAATTGCAGAATCAATGAAAGGAACAAATACGCAAGAAACATGAATGGTGTAAACATAAGATATGTAAATAGTCGTGGATTTGTCAACAGAATTTATAATTCATTTTACCCATTGATGGACAAAAATATTGTATGCTACAAATGCAATTATCTTGGTCACAAAGCATGAGATTCCAAATATATGAATGAAGATGTCCCTATGCCAACCACAGTATGGAAAAGGAAAGAGATTCCAAACAATGAATATTGTCGAATAGCATTAACCACTGAATAATGTAAAGAAGAAGATGAATGGTACATAGACAGTGGATGTTCTTCACACATGACCGGGGATCAAGACAAATCCATCAGCTTGAAGAGAAAGGGTGGCAATGTTGCATTTGGAGTTGACTCATCTGCCAAAATACTTGGAGAAGGTGTAGTATAACTTCGAAGAAAAAATGTAAAAGCAAAGAATGTCCTATTGGTTGAAGACTTGAAGCATAATCTACTCAGTGTTAGTAAAAGGTGTGATCAAGGATACATGCTTATGCTTGACTCCAGAAAATGTAAAATCAAAGAAAATAATTCAGGAAGATTGGTTGCAACTGCAACAAGAAGACCGAAAAACATATACATCCTAGACATGAAGAAGAGAGAGAAGATAGAAGCCACAAAAAATGATTCCAAGGAAGAAAAAGTCCCAAAGACCAAAAATAAGGATAAAGTATTATTGAGTGCCACATGTTCAGGGGGAGAAATTCCAAAGAAGAGAGTTACCTTTTGCCATTAAAATCAGGGGGATAAGCCATACCCTTTGCCATTGATGTCAAAGGGGGAAAGAAATTGAGATCATGATGATAGGGGGAGCATGAGTGTTGCCATCAATGACAAAGGGGGAGATTGTTGGAAGATTGGTTGTTGACATTGATATCAACCCTAGTCATGGGTTTTTGACTGCAATATTGATGAAGGTATTTGTACATGAAGGAAAATGCACATGTAGATACAACACCCATGGATGGATAGTATACATCATGTTGTTTCCAGTGGTATGTGGCATGTCACGTGGATCCTCATGGTTGAGGAGAAATGAATTTTTGAATATGACAAAGTGAATTGAAGAAGGAAGTACATGTAGGCCCTGAAGATAATTAAAGAAAAGAATTACAAAATAAGAAAGTGTCAGGTCAGCCCTAATGCTAAAAGGAAGTGACATAAATGGTATAAATAAAAATCATTATACATTCATTTTGATACAAGTCTAATTTTAGAGGAAATAAGAAGAAAAGAAGGCCGTATTTCAAGGGAGGATGAAGTCTTTTGGTGATGTGTTCTAAGGTATGTTATTTTCAGGTCATATTACCATTTTTGCTATAAAAAAAATTCTAGAATTATTCAGATGGTGAAATCACTATGGTATTGAGAAGAAATATCAAGGTACCTTTGGTAAAAATTTATCTCTTGATTCGATATAATAATGGAGATACACTCTATTGAAGATAGGGTTTGTGACCAGTCCTGAAGCTAGTCAATAAACAGGTGTTCCTGGTAAAACAGTCATAACTTCTTCATAGAGAATCCAAATGAAGTGGGACAAATTTCATTGGAAATAGTACGGACTGTAGTTTGTTGTGTGTGAGTTTTAGAATCGGATGTTAATTATTGACACAGGGCATTCTGTGCAAGTTCACTCTCCTGAATAGACCAGAATTGAATAAAGTCTACCATTCTTTCTAATAACCTGTTTTTGGGGAGGATTCAAGGAGTGAAAATTGGATGAGTTTCAGAGAATACATTGAGTAATATTATCTACAGGATCAGAATACTCTAATAATTGAATAATTGCAGAAATTGAAGAAGTCTCAGGAAGCATTATCAGGTTCTATGTGATGATTGGTTGATGGTGATGATTTAATGTAAAGTTTTATTATCTCTCATATATTCTTGGGTGGAAAGAAGGGGCAAGGATGGAGAGTTCAACTCTCTCTTGATATTTGAGGATTGTATCTTCCTCTTGGAGGTTTTATCCCTCCCTTTACATTTTGAAGCTATAGCTACCTTTGGAAGTCATTACTTCCCTTGAACAATAACTATTGATTATTTCTCATATATTGTGCATGGTGTATTGTGTTGTATTTTTGTAACTCTTATACTATTGTTCATTTCTCATTTGATATAATTGAATGGTTTAAGTATAAGTTGAAAAAGGTTTTAAATTGTACTTGATACTGATTCATCCCCCTCTCAGTATCAACATAAACAATCTTTGAAGAAGATAAATATGCAATGCAAGACCCGGAGGAGGAAGTTTGTCTTGTGCGCGAATTTAAGAAGGATGATGAGGTGGAAAATCAAGTTGGAGGTCTAGTTCTGGATATGGGTTGCACCAGAACGAAAAATTCTAAATTCTTGCATACCTTAGAACTCTATTGCCATACAAAAACTATGATGGATTTAGGGTTGTTGGAAAAGGAAGAGGATTTTAGACAGCTGAAGGGGAGAATGGAAGCTCTACAGACACAAAATGGTTATATTATTGAGGTCCTCACTTGGATGGAACATTGGTTGGGAGGAACCTTCACTCTTGCAGTGAAGCACTACACCGGGATGGAATCTTTGAATGTTGTTGTCCAATAGGATGCTTCTAAAACCATCCACCCCTAGGCTTCTGATGAATTATGATGGAAATTTCATTGGTTTTACTTTTTGTTTCTATCTTATCTATTATCTAGATAAATCACAAATAACCATTGTTAGAGGAAAGTATGAACATGTCCAGAATGATATTTTTTAGTTTTTAAAACATATCAACAATTTAATGGCTCGGTTTCCCCTCAGGGGCATGAGTTTTTGGTCACCCAGAAACTCTCATAGTCTCTTTGGGTTGGATGAACTTGGTTTTCTATGTATATTTTGTTTATAACTAAAACAATATATATTTACCTTTAAAAAAAGTAAGGCTTAATAACTAAGTACATTTGATATTGATATAAATATATTTTTTCCAAACACATTTCATATAAGAAAAAAGTGTTGGGTTTGCATTTATAATGTAAAGTTTGATAGTCATTATGAAAAACTTATAATCCTTAAGGACTTCTACTCTAGTATGGGTATCACTAAAAACACTAACAAAACAAAGGTTATTATAATTAAATTCAAAAGGATCACCCACGATACTTTTGTTTATGACAAAAATATCTTGGAGGAAGTGCCATCCTACAAATATCTTAGAATAGATATTCAGAACCATTTAGTTTGTTTGGGTGATAGGAGGATTGTGGAAAACTTTCCCAATCAATAATAAAAATGTTTTGCAAGTAATGGCTAAATTTATCAAGTAGAATTATATGCATCTTTCTTTCATTCCAATCAAATTAAATTAATTTTGGTTCTATTTTTAGACAAAACCTCTTATAAACACAATCTAGCAATTGGCTAGGGAAATTAAAAAGTGTTTGGGTTCTATTTCTAAAGAAAACCACTTATAAAACTAATCTCACAATTGGATAGGGAATTTGTAGGTGTACCTACTACTTGACATCCATAGAAACTGAAATGACAACATCAATTCTTCCAACTGCATCAGATCTTCAAACAATTATTTTCCTAGTTTTCCATCACTCATTCCAAACTAGACCCTCAAAATAATGTTGACAATCAATTTATCAACATATTTGGTTATCTCAATTTCACAACGCCCCCCTCTTGAATTGTTAGGTACCAGATCTATTATATTAGAAGAAAAGAGAAACATTACAGAGAATAATAGCTGAATAGCAACAAAAAATGGAAATATTGCAGAGAATAATAGTTGAATAACATTATAAAACGGAAATATTGTAGATAATAACAATAGAACGACAAATTTTATGGAACCACAACACCAAAATTATACCTTTATTGATAGGAAACAATGTTCACTTGCCTCTTCGAAGGGGAAACCTCCAGTAGAGCAAAGCTCTATTACAACAATTCTCAAGACAAAACTTATCATACCCTTGACTCTTATTTATACTAAATCTATCTACCACAAGAACAATCTAGAGGAAGATCTTCTAGAAGTGGAAGATTCTATTAGTTCTTCTTACATTTGACTTATTCTTCCTTATTGCTAGGCCTTATTAATATTGTCCTTTATTACGTGGAAAGCATATTATTCTACCAACATGAGGAGTTAGGGAGGTTACGTTCCTAACATGCCCTCCCCCTTAAAAAAAAGTCTTGTCCTCAAGGATTGAGATGAGGAAATTGTTGCAAAATGGTACTTGGATCCTAGGTGGCATCTATTGGATTTGTATCTTTCCACTATACTAACACTTCCTTGATGGTGTGATGACATAGACAACATTCACACTGATCCAATACTTCTTGGGGCTACAACTAGATGGAGCCTTCTTCATCCAACTCAAGAATACTGGTTTGAGTTTGGCACTTAGTTCCAATCACCTTCTTTAAGCATGAGATATGAAAAACATGATGGATCTTATAATTACTTGGAAAAGATAACTAGTAGGTGACCGGTCCCACTCGTTTGAAAACTCTATATGGACCATAAAATTTAGGTGAAAGTTTCTGACAATGTTCATCCTTGAGTGAAGTTTTCTTATAAGGTTGAATTCGAAGAAACACCTGGTCCCATTCAACGAATTGATGTTCAAAATGACCTTGATCTGCTTGTTGCTTCATGCGATTCTGAGCCATTACCAAGTTCTCTTTGAGGGAATGGAGAATAGCCTCTCGAACTATATGAGTTTGGTCAACCTCCTTGACCTTCAAGACTCTTGGTTGTTGGACACACCTACCACACTTAAAGGGGGGCTGAATGAGTGTGGGGCTCTTTTTCCCAAAAGCTTCCCTCTTTACAAAAACTCCTTAGTTAACATTCAACATTTATTCAATACCCATTGAGAACATATATCAGTAGCATATATTAGCAATATATCATCAACAAGTCATCACCACAAGGAACAAAAAGAACATAAGATGTATGTACAATTTTTCTTTTTATTATGGACAACAATCTGGGGGTTTATCAACAACAACTAAATAAAGTACAACTCTACAAGAGCACCAGCTCTATAATGCAAGACTCAGCTTACACCCTCAACACCAATTGAGATGAGGCAACAATCCTCAACAGATACCAATCTGTCAATAGGTATGCGACTTGTCAGTAGTGCAGCTAGCGTGTGCACATGCCCTAGCTCACTACAGCCCGCGTATGCACACGGCCTGCGTATACAGCAACCTGCATATACCTTCTGAGCAGTTAGGGTTTATCCTTCAAGATCAACTCAGATCATCTGCAACCAGTATATCATTCTCTTCTGTCTCTAACTATCCAATCTGGCCACTAGCCAGTCACAACACATCCAAGCTCTCCAATAGCTTGTTCATGCTCCACAACAAATCAATATGAATGCTATCTCAATCAAGTATAAACAACTAGTGTATCATAGCAATCATGTCACCATTGAATCACAAGAGTACTGATCACTCCATCAACCAAATCATCCAAACTGAGCCATATCATAGAATCCATACCAAGAATGCCCTAAGCATTCACAACACATCAAACAATAGTATCCATCAAGACAATAATGTAACCATACCAGTGTCTCAGTGATAGATCTGAGCCCATAGAATGTATATCTGGAACTTACTTCATCATCCAAGAGCTTGGAACTAGCTCAAACATGAGTCTTCATCATTCTATCCACCATACGCACCCTGTTGTCATACAACCCACGTGTGCACGTGCCCTGGCCCATTACAACCCACGTATACCTCAGAAACTAGGGTTTCTGAAGCTCCGAGACTTTTTCCGTCAATATCTTTGATATTTCCAAAACATTGATGCATCCATGAGATCCTCCTCACACTCTCTTTCTCAGAATAGATCCTCAATCATGCTCAAGATATCCACACCAAGGATGCTCTCACAAGAATCTCTCCATCAATACTCCAAAAGATAATCTCGCAAGAAGCTCTCCATTGATCCATAAAAAGGATGATATACAAGAGACCATAGCTATCTTATTTATACTTTCATCCTCTAGGTCACTTAACCCATTTTTGGGTCACTTAACCCATTTTCCTTATTTTAGGGTTAACCACTTTCCATAAATAGAAATCTCTCCAATATTTTATCATTTAAATATTCCTTCTTGATTTTGTCACTTCTTTATCATTTAAATAATGATTTTTTCTTTTAGGTCACTTTGAATTCTTTGACCTTGGGGGCTTCAAGCCTTCATATGGGGGTCCTCCAACTTTGTAAAGCCATAACTCTCAAACCGTGAGGAGTTATGTGACATTCCACATACCATAGGAAATGGCATGACAAGCACTATCCATCTAGGATAGTTTCACCAACAACTTCATTGATATTGATCTAATTATTTCACATGCAAGGATGGGTCCTCCAATCGTTCTTCTAGGATAACTCAATCCGCAAAGCGTCTTTCCGAGAGGGCTTTCACCATAAGGGGACCACTTTGGAGTTCATCCCTTTTTTCACCTTATCAATCATGATAGGACAATAATGAGTCATTTTTTCATCAAACAAACTATGCATCATCATGTATCAATGACAACTCATTGATCCATCTTCATCTATGCATCATATCAATGATCCATGTTTATCAATTGGTTTCCACTTTGACATCTATCATTATCATCAAGGACAATCATCAATCAATCGATTACTTGACATCAATTAATGACATCAATCAATCAAACCATTTGCATCAATGACACATGATCCAACAATTTCTCAAATAATCAAACCATTGGCATCAATGACAACATGATCCAACACTAGCATGTATGATAGAAGTAAGGGTGGATTTTTTCCATATACTACTTCAAAAGGAGTCATTCGATTAGTTGTATGGTAAGATGTGTTGTACCACCATTCAACTAGTGGAAATGATTGCTCCCACTGAGTTTTTCTCTCAGATGAAAAACTGATCCAGGTGGATATCGGTGGCCACCCACCTTTTCCAAATGGCTCAAAACGGCTTTCTGGCAATTTTGGCAATTTACTATTTTTAGCAGGTTTTAACTTCCGGGGCCATTTTGAGGGTCCAAATGAAGGTTTTTCAAGATCAAGGTTCTCAATAATATCCAAAGGCATAATTTATCCCCCAAAATGAATCTCCTCGACGATACCTTTCCAACGAGCTATCACACGCCTAAAATGGAGATCGTATGCAAAAGTTACGACCCCGGGAAGTTGATGTACTTACTTACCCAAACGGGGCCCACATGACTTTTGGCGCTTCATCTCCTAGGGTTAGGTTTTTGGATGTCTAGGACTTTTGGAATTCGTGTTTATTATAAAAAGGCTTTCAAAGCCTCATTGTAATCATCTTCTTGTGAATGCGAGTAGCCATCACATCTCTTCTTAGAGATAAGATGCCACCATTCTAGCGAGTCTTTCACTCTGTATTTTTACAGTCTCTATACATTTCTCTGATTAATAGAAATCGTGTATTACTGTATATCTGTGTTTATGGTTGCGTCTCTGATACATTTCTATTATATTATTGAATATCTACAATATCTCTATACATTTCTTTATTATATCTCCGCTCTCATTTTGTGCCGAAAATAATCCGGATAAAAAACACCTCAAATATGTTTCCAAACACTTGTTGAAAACTTCAGTTTGTCCATCATTCTAAGGATGATAAGTTGTGCTGAGATGCAATTGGGTTCCCTATAGCCTGAACAATTCTTGCAATAAATTGTTAGTGAAAGTGGGATCCTGGTCAAATACAATATAGTGAGGCATGCCATGAAGCTTGAATATGTGATCCATGAAAAGTTGAGCCACGGTGGATTTTGTAAATGGGTGTTGAAGAGAACAAAAATGAGCATATTTGGAAAGACGATAAACTACCACCATGATGACTAACTTATTACCTAATTTAGGTAAGCCAACAATGAAATCCATAGAGATATCCCTCCAAATAGCAGGTGGAATCAGAAGCGGTTGTAGTGTGCCAGGGGATTTGTTTGTTTCTCCCTTGTTGTGTTGAAAAACATCACTTTCCACCACAAAGGTGAGAACATCCTATTTCATACCATCTCAAAAAATGAACTTTTGACCTGTCATAGGTTTTCATAAACCCTAAGTGCCCAGTTGTGGGCGAAGCATGTAGCTCAGAAAGCACTATGGATTTAAGTTGTGAATGTTTACTTAAATAGGTTTTTCAATATACTAGATGAAATATAATATGTAGAACATAAATATTTAGCAAGTAGTAGTGAAACAACAAGTTTATAGCTAGGTTCTTGTTGGGTTATAGCTGACGAAAATGTTGGGTTATGATTATGAAATCATATATAAAAAGGGAAAATAAAATATAGTAGTTGATGCATTGTCAAGACAACACAAGGAGGAACAATTCCTCTTTTCCTTATCCTTACCAGTCCCTGATTGGATTAAATAAGAATGACAAGAGTGGCTAACACACTCAACTATGTCCAGGTTAATTCAACGCCTTCAGAAGGACCCTAATCCTCCCCTAAACTACACTTGGAAAGACAACATTCTAACATATAAGAATCACCTAGTTCTATCGCCCTCTTCATCACTCATGCCAAGGCTCTTAAATGAGTTTCACTCATCGACTATTGAGTGTCATTCGTGCTTCCAAAAGACCTCTGTCTGTTCCCGTCATTCTTTTTTCTAGGAATGCATGAAGAAGGATATGCTTCACTTTGTCACTGAATGTGAGGTGTGCAACGTAATAAAGGTGAAACCATCAAGTCTCCAGGATCTCTCCAACCCTTACCCATTCCATATTCTATGTGGATGGACATCTCCATGGACTTAATAGTGGACCTACTGAAATATGGGAACAATTGTTTCATCATGGCGGTGGTTGATATCCTATCCAAGTATGCTCATTTTTGTGCATTAACCCACCCTTTCACACAGGCACTAGTAGCACAAGTTTTTTTGGATCATATTTTCAAGTTACATGGCATGCCCACATCTATTGTATTTGATCGTGACCCAACTTTCGCTAGAAAAATTTGGCAAGAGCTCTTTAAATTGTAGGGCACCCAACTGAACATGATCACCACCTATCACCCCTAGTATGATGGAAAAACGAAAATGGTCAACAAATGTTTGGAAACCTACTTAAGGTGTTTTTCTTCGCACAAACAACACCAATGGGTGCAATGGCTCCCCTTGGAATAATGTTGGTACAATAATTCATATCATACATCCACTAAAATGACACCATATGAAGCAGTGTATGGCCAACGACCACCCATAGTCATGTTGACGGGCCAAATTGACCGTCCGTCAACTGAGAGAGTGGAACCGGTCCAGGGTTGTCTAATAACCCAAGCCGTTTGGGATGAACCACCCTGACAGTTTTAGCGGCTCCGTTAGCCGATCTAAGGTCCTAAGAAAAAAAAAAAAAAAAACTAATCTAACTAAAACTAACTAATAAACAAACTAAACTAATCTAACTAAAAGAAACGAAAACTAACTAACAAACTAAACTAACTATTATATACAATCTACTAACTAATACTATACTAACTCTAACTAACTAAATATCTAACTACTAACAGAAATATTATTTATTCACAAAATGAACAATTATCTACAACTTACAGATTTAAATAAAACCTGAAAAACTCATTTACAATTCTACCCTAAGACAGAGAAAGATGTTTTTGTTGATTTTATAATTTTATGAACAAAAATAAAAAAGAAAACTAATTAAACTAAACTACTAATATACTAATTCTAATTACTAACCTAATCTAAAATATATATCTAACTAAACTACTAGTGAATATACTAAACAAATAAATGACAAACTGACCTGGAAACGCTCCAAATTTGCCCTATGTATGATGACCTTTTAGCAAATTGGAGGGAGGAAACCCCCTCCAAATTGTCCAAAAGATTCTCGTAAACGATAGCTGCAGTGCTCTTCAAGTATATTTATAGGAAAAACAAGACATAAAAATCACAACAATCATATAATTTATAAATCTCTACAATTAGGTAAAGCAGTATGCAAAGACTTATACATAAATAATTCAATCGATGAAGAAGAGAAATCTGTCATTCATAAACTGAACCAAGTAATTGCTGTGTTTTTAAATCAGTGAAAGAAATCAGACATGGATCATATCAATTAATTCATATCATTTTGCAAAAGACTAAGATAGATAAAGTAGTCACTAATCAAATGCAAATTGATAAACATAAACATGAAACAAAAGATTGATATCATGAAAAGCGAAAGCTGTAGCAGAACATCAACTTCTGTATCAGTTTGCATTAAAATTCCATGGCCTGGTTCTCCCACAAGTGAGGATGATGCTTATTACAAAAATAATAAGTATTTATAAGTTTTCCACAGGGTAAAACCTCCCTGTGGAAGTTATCAAACTATTTACATAAATCTGGGAGTATCTCCCAAGTTCAACTAAACTAGGAAACCAAAATAAAACTAAATACACAAATATCCTCTAGAACTGTCCAGCATGTCTCATACAATTTGAATTTACCTGGAAAGGACAAAAAATGAACAAGTTAGAAGGATCTTTTATTAATAAAACAATAAAAATCTAATTCTATTGACTAGCTACATAATCCTCTGATTTTGTAGCTAGTCTAAAATAAGATACAGAATCAACATTGAAATTAATTAAAAATCTTTTAAAGAATTCCATTTAATTAACATCCAATAGCCATTTGAAAATGAATCATCAAATTTAAAATTATTATACCATTCGAAATCAAACAGGATCATTTTCAAATCATGATAACTGTATAGAAAACGATTTAGGCTGTGAGCGAATTCAAACCATAATTGACTCGTAACTGTCCACAAACAAAATCGTAACAGGATCAATCAAACAGGGTTCGTAATAGATATTGATCATTCGTCACTGCACAGTGAGCAAACAAGATCGATTTTCCTTGACCAAAATCGTTCCATTCAAACGAATTATATCCGGGTTTGACCAATTCGTTTTACAAATTTAAAATCAAACAGAGCAGCAATTACAATCGGAATCCAACTCATCAAATAATCTTGCCAACTCAAGAATAAGAGGGAATCGAACAGAAAAGATTTTAACACAATCAATACGAATCAACATCGTTCCATGATTCGGGCGTGCATGGACATGCTTAAATGAGAATATTGTTTTTATAAAAACAGAGTCGTTGAAAATTATATGACAGAGCATATCGTAACCAACAAACTCAATAAAATCGTTTACCAACCACAGCATATGGATCATAACGAAATCAAATCCAAACGAATCGTATTCTAAATTGATTGTGAAAAACTTCCTGTTAAGAGTGGACACAAAACGAATTGGATTGAAAACGAACCAACAATTTCGTTAACTCCATCAGGCAGATAACCAAATCAAATCCAAATGAAGACCACTTAAATCCAAGAAAAATCTATCGATAGCTATTCTGGGAATGATCAAATCATATATCAAATCGAAATTTCTTTTTAATCAAAGCAAAACCATATATAGGATGCACACATTATAACAGAGCTATTCAAAATGTAAACAGAGCTACTCGAAAAAACAATTCAAATCGTTATATCAACCTGTTCACTCACACAACTAAAACGACTTTAAAATCCATACCTTTATAGAGACGAAACAGCTCGATCATGCCAATTTGGAGTTGATAACTATCGTGGCTGATTCAACATTTTTGAAAAGGATGGAGCCTGTTGTCTTTTGCTTCGTATCGGTTGCTTGGGGCTGGTCTCTTTGACTGGTCCATACTGCAATTCGATCTTCCAGTGATTGAATTTTCGATTGGAGTATTGGAACGTTGATGTAATATCGTTCCAACCATAAGCCACATTGGTCACAGGGAAACTGTGTGGGTTTCGAGATAGTAGACGAGGTTTTGGAGACATGATTGAGGGTTTCGATAGGAAATTTAATCCCTGGGTAACTGGGATCATTCGCTAGGTAGGGGGGAAGATTAGTCATGAAATTGTAAAGGGGTTCAGGGCACAAACCCTGCGAGTAAGGATACTCGCTAGCTAAAAAATGTTCCACATCTGAGTTTGAATCTTCACTGAGAACGATAGGTTTTGAATCAGCAGGGGGTTTAGGTTTGTTCCTGGCCATCCTTGAGATGAGTCGTGCATTCTTTTTTCCCTTGGCATTAGCGATAGGGTTTGCCTTAGCTTTCTTACTCATAGGTTTTGTTATAACCTCGGCCTTCTCGACTGCTATGTTTGGTAATTCAACATCAGGGTTGATCGAGGGCTTAGGGGATGGCAACAGGTCACGAAGGGGTACAGGTGGCTCAACATTGGTTTCATTTACCATAGGTTTTCCGACCTGGACAGGGTCGGTGTCCTCGAAACCATTTTGGGCAATGAAAGCCCTCCAACTATCACCATGTAAACTCAAATTATGCACAACGATAAGCTTAATCAGCCCATGGTGAAACAGGCTGTTGTCGGCCTTCTGCCTCTTAAACCTTTTAGACATTTTGTATAGGCTACGATGAAAGTAGAAGGGCATATTCAAGGAATATCCCATAAAATTCATAAGTAAACGCAAGTGGTAGAGAAACACTAATCCGTATTGGCCTTCGCAGGTCACTAACTGCTTAACTACCATTAAAGTATCGTGCCAACATGGTTTGAGTGCAGAGATGGGCAAACCTCTATCACAAGAGGTGACTTTGCGTGAGAGGAACAACAATGTCCATGGCACCTTGTCAACCTTACAATTCTTGAACCAACGCTGACCTGTGGCAGGTAACCCTGTTGCAACACTGATAAACTTCTCGTCAATTTCCAACTGTATATCGTCGACCTTGGCTCAGAAGCCATCGAAATTCATGGTGAATTGTCATGCAACACAGACGTTAAAACCCTCATATTTCTGTATGAAGGTGAGCCACCCGTTCTCTTCCAAATATCTGTGGGCATTGTCAAACATTAACAACGCTTGGTGGCCGTTTGGCTCGATCCGCACGACTGGTGCCATGGAGCCGAGCACACAATAAGCTTAGGGTTTCGATCATAACACACCGGATCAGAGCTATCCGAGCTAACAATAGTGAATGAGGATAAGGGATAGGCATAAATGCCATCGTGCGAAGGTGGTGGAGTTTATCTCTGCCATGCACGATAGTTATGGCGAGAGGTACGACCGCCGGCTTACATAGCTGTTCAAACCATTATCGCTTAACTCAACAGTCATATTGTTTGGCCAACCAATGAATCAAATGGTAAGTGTTATGCCATAGTTTTAATCCATTAACATTCATGCACCAATGTATAATCGTTTAACCAATGTGCCGATTGTTGTGCATATAATCAATAGTTTAACCAATGTGCCAATGGGTGCTCATGTGATCAATCAAGCCAATAGTTATGAAAACAAGAACATAGGTATCGTATAAAAGATATATATAAAAGAATTAACACCCATGTATCTTATGAAACCAAAGTTTAAGTAAATAAAATACAAATCCAAATGCCAATGCATTACAAACTCGATGAAACCAAGTCACACAATCAATCGAAGCATGAATAATGAGTACAGATCGAAAGTTTTACCAGCTAGGTAATGATAAATGTAATGTGAGTGCAATAAGCATATTGACAAGAATAACGACAGTCCAAATAATGATTTCAATGCGACTACGAAAGAGCAAGTTTTCACGCTTACATTCGTGAAAACATAACGAAGATAAATGCGCAAACGTCGCAAAAATAGAAGTGTCGTTGATTTAAAAATTGTAACGGAAAATCGATGTTTGTAAAACATTGGTGTAGGCAGCTTATAAGACAATGGAAAATGATAATTGGCTACCAACAAGTCACTACCTATCTTCTAGGCATATCAAATATCAAATCTATTGATACATTTTTGCAAGTTCGAACAACCACCCTAGAGGCTCTAAACGATAACCTCCACATGGCCCAAAATTCCATGAAGCAAAAAGAAGACGAACATCGTTCAAAAAAGAGTTTTTCAGGAAGGTGATCAGGTGTTTATCAGGCTCCAACCTTACAAACAAACATCTCTCAAATCCCAGGGACATCACAAGTTGGACCTAGGAAACCCATTAGGCACTTTAAGGTTGTGGGTCGTGGCCACTCCTGCATAACTTGTATATTTTTGGGGTCCACTTTTACCCCTTCTATACCCATAATGTGTCCCAAGTATTCCACTTCGCTGGCTCCAAAGGAATATTTGGGATTTTTGAAAAACAATTGGTTTTCCTGTAGCAAGTAAAGGACTTTTTCCACATGGAGAAGCTAGATATCCCAAGTGCGGCTGTAAATGAGAATATCATCAAAGAAAACTAGGACAAACTTTTGAAGGTACAATTTCGATATTTTATTCATGAGACTTTGGAAGGTGGATGGGGAATTTCAAAGGACAAAAGGCATGACCAAGAATTCATAATGTCCTTCATGATTTTTGAAAGAAGTCTTCGTAATATCTTCCTCCTTCACCTGGATCTAGTGATAGCTGGAGAAAAGGTTCAATTTGGTGAAGACACAAGCACCATGGAGTTCATCCAACATATTATCAATGACAGACATAGGAAACTTATCTTTGATGGTCATTTTATTCATAGCACAAAATTCAGGACACATGCTCCAAGTACCTTTTTTATTTAAGACCATCACCACAGAGGAAGAGTATGGTCTAGTACGAGGGTGAATTACCTCCGCCTCCAATAATTCATGTACCATATTTTCTATTTCATTTTTTTTAGCAAATGGATACCTTTAGGGATGTACATTGAGGGGTTGACTTCCAAGAAAGAGAGGGATTCTATGATCATGATCACCTCAAGAGGGAGGTAAGCCTATGGGAACCTCAAAGACCTTGGGTTACTTGTCCAATATTAATTGTAGGCTGGGAGGAACTGTCGGAGAGGCCTGATCAGTGACCTGGATGGCATGAAATTGAGAAATCACCCCATGGTGGCCTTTCTTCAACATTTTTTCCATCTTGTGAGAGATGATGATTTCAGAGGATCCCACTTGGAGACCTCGGAGGGTATAGGTGTGAGCCTCTTGGTGGAAGCTCATATATAATTCTTGATAATACATTGTGATTGTTCCCAGAGTGTGAAGCCATTCCAATCCCAAGAAAATATCCACCCATGGAAATAGAGAACATGTGATTTTTCAGATGATAATCACCCATTTGGAGTTTTACATTCTCACAACAACCCCCGCACTTCATCGTACCACCATTAGCAATGAGGATTTGAAAATTTGAAATAGGGAAGACAAAATAATGGATCTCCTCAACAATCCTACAATGAATGAAATTATGGGTGCTACCACTATCAATCAACACCACAATTGACCTATGTTTGATGTATCCCTTGATATTCAATGTCTGTGGGGCCAAAATACCTAATATAGAATGAAGAGATATGACAAGTTCCTCTGGTTCCACATGGTTTGCAATGGAATCTGCGGCGTGGAAATTGGGTTGAGCATCCTCTGGGTCATGAGTCTCATTTGATGGTATGTATTCATGGGAAGAGTATATTTGTGCATCAATCTGGAATAAATTTTGCTCCCTACATTTATGCCCCGGTGAGTACTTTTCGTCATAGTAATAGCAAAGTCCTTGCTTTCGATGCTCCACCATTTCTACGACAGAGACCTTTTTGACCTTCAAGGTTTGTGTCAGAGCTGGGTTAGCCCCAAGGAGAGGACAATTGGCAAATGTATCCTTCATGAGTGGAGCCTAAAGGATGGTCTCTTCTTCTAGTGCTAATTAGCATGCCTGCAACCAGGTGGTAGGATGATGCATGCTCACATGAACCCTAATGGCTTCCTTTAAGCCATTGATGAAACATTCAAGGTAAAATTCATCAGATAAGCCCTCAGTTATGATAGCCAACTATTCAAACATCATGATGAAGTCTGATACTGATCCAATTTGGTGCATCTTAGTGAGATTTCCCAAAAAATGAGATTCCTTATCAAAATGGGCACAAACTACTTTGGTGAACATGTTCCAAATGGGGAGTCCAGGATAACATTTCTTATGCCACTTCCACCACTTCCATCATTCTTGATCTAGGTATAGAAACCCTATGTGGAGTTTTGTCTCATCATCCCTAATATCATGGAGGGAGAATTATTGTTCCATTTGAGAAACCCACCTGACTGGGTTGGATCCATCAAATTTTATGCATGTTGACATTGGGCACCTTATTCCAAGAGTGTCGAGAACCCCAAGGGGAGTGGGACGACTGAGTATGATCATACTGGGAAGATTGCGGGTCAACGGGATTGTGCTCAACATTCATACCCTTGATGAGTTGTTTCATATCCTAGAGTTTCCTGGTTATGGAAGCTTGGAATTATGTGTGCATGGATGTAAATTTCTCCTCTAGGAATGACATCCTAGAATCCATGCCTTCTTGGTTTTGAGTGTTAAGAACCAAACATCAGTATAGCATAGAAAAACCTCAGGAAAAGTACTCAACGCCTTGAAAAAGAGATAATTTCAGATAATAAGCCTCTTCAAGGGGGAAACCTCCTTTTACCCCACTTAAATGTTCAAGTACAAGATGATTCAAAATGAAAATGTCTCCTTGGTATATATAGGAGACTAGGAGGTATAATTACAACTAATGGCTTAAAGCCGACATAAATAAAATAACATTACTAATATGATATGCCCTAATTAAGGGGTAATGAGCTGATATTAGGGCTTAACATGCCCCTCTCCTTGAGACAAGTTTTGTCCACAATGCTTGAGTAACTCTGGATGCTTCTATATAAAAGACTCATCTTCCCAAGTGGAATCTTCAGCGAGTAGTTTCGTCCATTTAATGAGATACTCTGAAATGGATCTATTCCTCAGCTGGTGAATTCTTGTGTTAGTGATGGCTTCAGGATCCAATATGATTTTTCCTTCCTCGTCAAGTTCTAGCAATATATTTTGAACTGGGATCTTGTCACCTATAACCTTCTTTAAGCATGAAACATGGAAAACTAGGTGTACTCGTGAAGATGCAGGCAGATCCAATTTGTATGCCATAGTACCAATCTTTTGCAACACCTTATAAGGTCCATAGTACTTTGGTGATAATTTA
>ML780633.1:2071320-2086898 GCA_009831015.1 Picea engelmannii
GCAACCTCCTTTTACCCCACTTAAATGTTCAAGTACAAGATGATTCAAAATGAAAATGTCTCCTTGGTATATATAGGAGACTAGGAGGTATAATTACAACTAATGGCCTAAAGCCAACATAAATAAAATAAAATTACTAATATGATATGCCCTAATTAAGGGGTAATGAGCCAATATTAGGGATTAACATTGAAAGCGGGTGGTAGGCATGGTGGAGGATTGGGTAGTAGGTGAGGTGTCAGGACAGAAATCTGGGACACAAAAAATGATAGGTACTAGGGTGATTAGGACAAATATAGGAATCAAATGGGAGAGGTCTCAAATAATGGCATCCTGGAAAGGGTTGGGTGCATGGGGGCGGAAAGGATTAGAAGTGAAAGGTGCCACCATGATCAGAATGAAGAGAGGAATCCGATGGACTAGGTCACAAATAAGGGTGTGGTTGGGCCCCAAATTTTTTTATTTACTCCTATGGAGTTATACTCCACCCCGACTACTTCTACGGTGGAGGAATTCCCAAATTCTCAATAATAATAAAATGTCAATAGAGAGTGTTTCTGCAGTGACAAATTTAGAAGGGGCCAAGTTGCAGTGTAATAGATCATTTTTTGTTGTCCCAATGGTTAGGGTTTGCATGGTATCTATAGGAAAGGGTTTTCCATGTGTTATATCTCTCTTATATGAGTGCGGGGTCGAACAATAGTACTCAGCCCAATATCTCAGGGAACCAACTAAGTAGGCTAGACTATACCCTTATCCATACTACTCGATTACCCAACTACTAGAGAGTATCTTCCCAAGTTTTTCTCTCAGTGTCACTATAGAAATTAAGAGACCGGTAGGTTTATCTACATAGGGTTTTAGGATATCTAGGTCGATTCGTATACATGTGTTGTTTGATGTGCTACCACTCGAAGGGTTACCAACAAGGGTTACAAGGGTGGCCAACAATCTACACTTAAGTAATACTTGTAGTTCCCGCATGTATGATTCCCCAACCGTGGGTTTATGTGTGGAACGACAGATCTATGTAGCTTAAAGACGTCAGAATACGTCTCTACCTTGAAAATAATTCCCCACAAGTTCTGCCCAGCAAAGAGATTTGATACCACTTGCAATATACCAGATGAAATATAATACGCAGAACAAAAATATTAGCAAGCAGTAATGAAACAACAAGATTATAGCTAGGTCAATACTAGAATAACATGAGAAAGAACACCTTTATTAAAAATAACAATGTTCACTTTCCTCTTCGAGGGGGAAACCTCTAGTAGAGTAGAGCTCTATTACAATAATATCCAATACAAAATATCCAATACCACCTACTCTTATTTATACTAATTCTACCTTCTAAGGAAACTTCTAGGGGGACATCTTTCTAGAAGCGGAAGCTTCTATTAGGTCTTCTTACATTGACTTATTTGTCTTTATTTATTAGGCCTTATTAACTAATGTCGACCTTTATTACATAGAAAACATATCCTACTAACTAATGACCCATAAAGAGGGGTTAGAATCAAATCCTAACACTTTGACCGTTTCTCCCTTGTTGTTTTGACAAACATCACATTCTGCCACAAATGTGTGGACATCCTGTTTCATACCATCCTAGAAAAAGGAACATTTGACCCAGTCATAGGTTTTGGTAAACCTTGAGTGCCAAGTTATGGGTGAAGCATGTAGCTCAAAAAGCACAATAGATTTAAGTTGTGAATGTTTACTTAAATACATACGACCTTTGTAGAGAATCTCATCATTGTGCTAAGAGTACCCCAGGGAAACTTGAGAAATGTCCTGCAATTGGTGGATTAGACGTGAAAATTTGGGATCTTGCAGCCATTCTTGGTGAACAACTTGGAGCCAATCTAGTACAATGAAGGAGAGGGAAAAGAGGGACCCCTCATCTTGATATTTTCTTGAAAGAGCGTCATCAACCACATTGTCTTTTCATTTCTTGTAAATGATCTCATAATCATATCCAAAGATCTTAGTCACCCATTCTTGTTGCTTCGGGGATGAAATACGTTCCTCCAGAAAATACTTGAGGCTCTGATGATTTGTTCTAATTTGGAAGCGTTTCCCCAATATATAAGGGCACCAGATATACATGGCATGAAAAATATCCAACATTTCCTTTTCATATATTGATTGGCCCAAATGTCTCTCTGATAGTTGTTTTCTGGTGAAGGAGAAGGTCGACCATATTGCATAAGGACTATGCCAATTCCTCTCCCTAAAGCATCACTTTCCATAATAAAGGTCTTTGTGAAGTCGGGAAGGGCTAGTACAAGAGTGGTGCACATAGCCTCCTTAAAGGCTCGGAAAGAATGATTAGTTGTTGGAGTCCAAGTGAAAGCATTTTTTTTAAGGAGATCCATGAGAGGTGCCACATTTTTTCCATAATTATTAACTAAATTGCGATAATATCCCATTAAACCCAAAAAACTACGCAAGCTTTTGAGAGTCTTGGAGCGAGGCCAATCCTGCATAGCTTCAATTTTCTTAGGATCCACCCTGACACCATCCTTGTCGACAATATGACCCAAGTACTCCACTTCCGAGGCACCAAAAGAACATTTAGATTGTTTGAGGAAAATTTGGTGTTGAGAGAGTAGATGAAGAACTTGATCCACATGAGCAATATGGGCCATCCAGGTTATACTATAGATGAGGATGTCATCAAAGAAAACTAAGACAAAGTGATGGAGAAAAGGATGGAAGAAATGATTCATGAGGATTTGGAAATTGGAGGGAGCATTACACAAGCCAAAGGGCATGACTAAGAAATCATAGTGGCCCTCATGAGTTCAAAATGCAGTCTTAGGAATGTATACCTCTTTCATACGTATCTGGTTGTAGCCAAAATGAAGATCAAGTTTAGTAAAGTACTGGGAACCACTTAATTCATCCAAGACATCATCAATGACATGAATGGGAAATTTGTCTTTGATTGTGAGTTTGTTTAGGGCACGAAAGTTAGGACACGTGTGCCAAGAGCCTTCTTTCTTAATGACCATGACCATGTGACAAGAATAGGGGCTAGTAATAGGATGGATAGCACTTGTGGCAAGCAATTATTAAACATTTTTCTCAATTTCATTTTTCTGTGAAAAGGGATGGCGATAGGGATGAACATTGGGAGGAAGGATTCCTGGGGCGAGGGGAATGGAATGATCATGAACACCACGGGAATGGGGAAGTCTTCGGGGAGTAGAAAAAACTGATTGATGTTTGGAGAGGATGGATTGGAGGTCGGGATGCATAGAGGGTGTCTCAGTGGCTTGGATGGAATGGAGTTGTGCAGTAATTCCTGAATGGCCTTTTCTGAGGAGATTTTTCATGCAATGGGAACTAATGATCTCAAGGGAACCTGTTGTGATGACTTGGAACTTATACGGTGCACCCTCCTGGTTGAATTGCATGGTTAATTCCTTAAAATCCATGAGTATGGAGCCTAGAGTCCTTAACCATTCGACACCTAGCACAATGTCACAACCACCAATGTCGATAACGAACATATGAGATTTCAGGTTGTACTGGCCAATTTGGAGACACACATTTTCACAAAACCCCCCACATTTCACGGAACCTCCATTGGCAATCATGATTTGAAATTTATTGATGACACATATATAACAATTAGTTTCTTGGGCAATGCGGCGATGAATAAAATTATGGGTGTTGCCACTGTCAATGAGGATGATGACTTTCCAATGCTTAATGTAACCAATTAGCTTGAGGGTTTGGGGAGAAGAGAAGCTAGTGAGAGCATTTAGGGAAATGACTGGTTAAAATTCTGGGGGGGTTGAAGGTGGAGTAATATTAGTTGGTGTAGGTGACTCGACCACAGTGGGATCCTTGACCTCTTCTTCAGAAACATCTTCAGAGATGGCCATAAAAAGATTTTGTTCCTTACACGTGTGCCCATGAAAATATTTTTCATCACGATTATAACAAAGGCCCTTGAGTTGGCATTCAACAATTTCTTCCAGGGTCAATTTTTGGATCTTTACTGGAGTAGAAGGATGGGTGGGGGTGAGTGGTTTCAGGCAAGGAATAAAAGAGGGTTTTCTGGTTTGAGAATAGATAACTTGTTTTGATTCCTTAGCTCGTTTAGTATATTCCACCCAACTCTAGGGGCGAGCCATGAGGACATGAGCATAGATCTCGTCCTTGAGGCCACTGATAAAGAATTCTCGAAAAAAAACATCATACATGCCCTCTGTACAAAAATCTAAGCGCTCAAAAGTGGCTATAAAGTCTTCCACTGTGCCAAATTATTTCCACTTGGTCAAGCGACCTAAATGGTGGGTGTTAGTGTCAAATCATTCATAAAGATCTACAACAAATTGTGTCCAAGCCACATACCCTTGGAAGGCATTTTTTCTCCATTGCCACCATTGCCAACGTTCTTTATCTATATGGAGAAAACCATGCCGAAGTTTGGCCAATTCATTCATAATGTCGTACAAAGAGAAATAGTATTCCATTTGAGTTACCCAACCAGTGGGATCCGAGCCATCAAATTTATTCACATCCACTCGAGGAAGGTGAAGTTCACGTTGAAAGGGATGGGATTGAAAAGTATGGGAATGGGAGCACATCTCACCTTTAGGGTGCAAAGTTTGATTAGATGAGGTAACGTTTGCAGGAATATTCAATTTGGTGCAGCTATTGGCAACAAAGGATTCAAGCTGGGAAGAAAGGTCATGTTTCAGGGTGTCTATTTTGGTACTGAGTTTCTGCACTTCTTGTTGGGTCTCTATGAAATCAGATGACAAGGTATTTAGGCGGGCTTCCATGTCTTGGCTATAGGTGTGGGTCATGATGAAAGGGGGTACCAGAAAGGGGTAGGTGGGACCACTTAGAAAAAAAGGTTATGAGTGAAGGGTATCATGATGATCAGGGAAAAGAGGGGAATCCAATGGGGTAGGTACCAAATAATGGGGTCGGGACCACAAGGAAAAAAGAATGTGGAAAAATGATAAGTATTCAACCCAATATCTCAGGGAACTAACTAAGGAGGCTAGACCGTACTGTTATCCATACTACCTGATTTCCTAGGTACTAGAGAGTATCTTCTTGAGTGTTGTTCTCGGTGGCACTATAGAAATCAAGTGGCCAATCAATTTATCTATGGAGGGATTTAGGATATCTAGTTCAGTCTGTATACAGGTGTTGTTTGATGTGTTACCACTCGAAGCGATACCAACATGGGTTACAAGGGTGACAAACAATGTGCGCTTAAGTACCACTTGTAGTTCCTGCATGTATGCTTCCTTGACCATGGATTTATGCGTTGAACGGCAACAAAGATCTTTATGGGTAATTTGTTTTTTGAATGTGAGCCCATCCTACACTGCCAAATACAAAAAAGTGATTTACATCTGGCTTAAGTTTATTCCATGCTTATTTCAGTGTCATATTTTTTAGAGCCTTTGTGTTAGTGCGATTTACTATGTAATTTTCATAGTTAATGGATTCCACCCAATACTTTAGACTTAATCCCTTAGATTAAATCATACAATTAGCCATTTCTTTTAATGCATGGTTCTTTCTCTCATCAACAACATTTTTTTGTGGTGTATGTTGAGACCTAGGTCTGCAACCCTGCCCCTCCTCTCATTACCCTATACCTCCATCAAAAAATCATACATTTTTCTGTTGGTTAAGTTGGTCCCCCATTACAAAAAATGACTTAGTTTTTATGATCATTACCCCTCTTAACTGATTATTGCACCACCTTTTGTTTTCTTGAAGGGAAATTATATGTTATGGTTTGGGTCTGAAGTACTTGTCATCATGTTTACCATTGGTTGATTTCATAGCAGGTGTAATAGTCTTTTATATGCACAAACACGCCTGTTCTTGCAAATAGTGTAAAAGCACGATGTTTTAATTGTTTAAAATATTTTAAATATTTAAAAGTGTTGTGTTGGTGCCCCACATGAATTTGCATGTTTCTGAGAATTCTAGTTCATGAGGGTTTTCCTCCAAGTAACTTTCAAATGACACCAAACCAGAGATTAAAGACCAACATACAAGAAATGGCAGTCAATGTTTTGAAGGGAATGACAATGGAAAAAGGGAAAAAAATCCTAATGAGGGTGAGACAGCAGAAACACCATTTGTAGCTGTGAAAAAACAGTATCCAAAAGACTCTAGTCAACAACAGGGAACACAAGATTATGGACTTGATCTTGAGCAAGACTCTATTGGCACCTCACCACATGCAAGGGATCCTCACCACAGTTCACAAGACATTAAACCAGAGATTAAAAATGACACTTTGGGAGTACAGGGGTCCATTAAAGGAACACAAGGAAAGGAAACCAAGGTAATACAAAGATATAATATGATAAAAAGGAGAAGAACACTGGTTGACCACAACAAGTCTATCACAGAGCAAGACAAGAAGAAAAGGCAGGTTGTGGTCAAAATAGAGAGGGTCGATGATAATCACCAAGTGAAAGCATTAAAACAAAAAAATAAGACTTTGCAACAAAAGAATCAAGAATTGGAGAAGCCGCATAAGAAGCTAAAAGTAAATTATCATAGGTTACAGAAGACAAATCAAAAGGTGCTACCCAAATTTACTGAAAAAAACTCTATTTTTTTCCTGGTTTTTCCATTCTCATTTGGCATGCCTCCCGAACATCTAGAGGTGAATTTGTATAAAATTAAAGGGGTTTTTGTTGATAAAAATACCATGCACAAAAATCTCTCTCATAGTTTACACAAGTATCATGGTCTGAGAGAATCGAAGAGACATTTGAGACCATTTTTCCAGAAAATTGCCATGCTTTGTTTTTTCATGTTTTTGTCATTGTCTTCCAGTGCGCCTCTAGAACAGATGTAAATGAATTTTTGAAAACTGAAAGAGGTTTTTTTTTGAATGGGCCCATGCACAAAATCCTCTCTCATATTTTACATAGGTATCATGGTATGAGAGAATCGAAGAGACATTTGAGGTCGGTTTTTCCCAGAAATTCGCCAAATTCTGGGTGAGTTTTGTTCTAGTTTACTATTGTCAAAGAGGAAGAAAGGGCCCGAGGCTAATTCCAGCACATCAAGTTATTTACCAGTTAGACTCCAACTAAAATTACACATGGATATCAAGGCATAGTTCCATTCACTGCCATCTGTCACATTAGTTTTGTTAAAGATTTTTGCACTCCAGTTTAGACAGTAGAGGTATTTTGCATTTGTAAAAGTCTAGTTGTTATAGGTTCAAAATATTAGTGTCGAAGAATAATAAGTGGTGATTTTTGTTTGGTATGAGCCAAATTTTATTAAGGTTGAGTTAATATTTTTCAGGACTATGTTACCAGTGAGATATACTCGAATATATGAGTTGTGTTCAAGAATTTATGCAGAGTTAATCTCTAGTCTTCAAGATGGTCGAAATTCTTTGCAAACCATGATAAATAAACAGTTTTTGTATGGTTAAAGGGTTTGGTTTTTTGGGAAGGAAATCAATATATCAAATTGGTTAAACATGTTCTATGATTGGATTAATCTCTCTACCTGGTAAATATGCTCTTGAAAACAATATGCTTTATGTCCAAATCTGTATGTGTTTTTTCTCTTATCTTGAATGCAATTTTTTATGTGTGAAAAGTACATTTCATTTTCCTTTTAGATATTGTATAACTCATCTTTTACTAATATGCAACCTGGAAAACAACTAATTCTTTAGTAAAGGATTTTTTCTATTGCAACTTGTGGGGATTAATTGTGTTTGGATATGTGTTTATGCCCTGAAATATTATTTTGAGACTTAGACTTCTTGCAGTAAGTAATTCATTGAGATGTTTGTTGTTCTTCCTTTTTTTATCCCTCTATTTTCTCACTTGTCTATCATTTTTGTGCCACAAGCCAAGGAGGGCCTACAGTCATATCATCTTGCCAAACCAACCATGTTTTTTTCTTGGTAAAACCAACCCTCCAATTGACCAACAAACCAAACCTGTTAAAAGAAAAACATTCCAAAACTTGATGTGGCCTAGCTCTTCCCCTTTAGCAATCAGGTGCAGACTTTAGGACCAACAATGTATATGGAACATTGTGTTTCATTTGGATGTCCTGTGAAGTGCATTAACTTGTAAAATTATTGCTCAAATATTCGCCTCCATTATATATTCTTAACCTTTGAAGTTGATGTCTAGATTTATTTTCTACAAGGGAATTATAGGCCACAAAATTGTCAAAAAAATCACTCTTAAGTTTTAAGAAGTAAAACCAAGTGCTTCTTGAAAAGTTATTAATGAAAATTAAGAAAAACTTGCACTGAGAAAAAGAAGGAGAAGAAAGTGGAACACTCAAGTCACTGTGAACAAGCTACAAAGGGGCCAAGGCATGCCAAGAGGCACATTTGTCAAAACTATCCCGATGATGTTTTCTGAGAACAAAACTGACTCAAACACCATATGTGCATGAAACAAGAGGACGACTAGTCACCATATGTTGATTACATAGTTGCTGCAATGAGCGATAGTTTAGATGACCAAACTTCTCATGCCAAAGTTTTCTCAAGTCATCACTATGAGAAACAAAAACTGATGGAAAAGATGATGACCCAAAGTTTTCAAACTTGTACAACCTGGTAATATCATCAAAAATTCCAGTTGCAAGAACATGGTGAGGATCTTTTAGATCCTTGATTGCAACTTGGTGAGGTGAAAACTCTATGGTCTTACCTTCACCTGAATGAGTGATTTGATATACTGATAAAAGGTTGCAGGAAAGACTTGGAACACACAACACATCATTAAAATGACCATTATCTACCTGCATTATTCTAGACCCTACAACACTAAGAGATCTATCATCACCAACAAATATTTTCTTAGTGTTACATTCATTTAGAGAATAAAATATGGCTTTATCCTTAGCCATATGATAAGATTCTCTATAATCAATAATTCAATCATCATAAGAAGAAGTAGAAATTGCATTGAAGGAGAAAGCAAAAGAAGAAAGTCCATGTCTATGAGAAGAAGAAGAAAATGTAGAATCTATATTGATGTTGTGCTTCTTCATCACTTCTTCTAAAGCTTCCATATTGTTAAAACATTTGGACTCATCATGACCATATTGTATTACTAAGAGGGGGGGTGAATCAATAATAAAGCAATGTAATCCTTTTCACCATAAAATGCAAGTGTTATATCAATGTAGCATTATCATCCAATTGTTGCAGAGTAAATAAATAATGAACAAATGAGAAATCACACACATACACAGTACACCAGTGTTTTACGTGGAAACCCAAAGCGGGAGAAAACCACATAATGTTTTTTATTATATGTCTTTAATAATTACATTCATTGGAAGCACCAACTTCCTTTTTTTTCCAGCTGCAACTGGGAGGAGGCTCCAACCCTCTAACCCTCTAATTTCGCAAGCTACAACTTGAAGGAAGATTCAAATCCCCAATTCTCTGGCTACAACCAAAGGGAGGCTGCAACCCCCTAAGTTCTTTGGATTCAACCGGAAGGTGGCTACAACCACCTGTCCTTACCCCGTCCAACCGCCCTGATGTAGAAGTAGAATGATGGAACCACTATCACACTATTACTATGAGATATATTGATGTAAACCTGTACCAACCAACCTACACCAAACAACCTGAACCAATAACCTGAACCATGCATCAACTTGTACCTCAACCTATAATCAACCTGTACCATAAACAAGTGCATCAACCATGCACCAAGTTCCAACCTGTAACAAACAACCTGTAGTCAACTTGTACCATAAACAAGTGCATTAACCATGCACCAACTTGTACCTCAACCTGTAACTTAAACAAGTGCATCAACCATGCACCAAACCTGTACCTCAACCTATACCATGAAAATGTGCATCATGTTGATATTATGGTAGCTGCGGGAGGTATTTACCTCCACATGTAAACATGATGAGAATATAATACTCCGAAAATCAAGAAGAAACCCTAATGAGTTGGATAATAACCCTAGAATACATGTCGGCTCAAGAGGATAATTTATATTAGGTTATTAGCCTCCAAGAGAAGAGGTCGGCTAGAAATAATATTATATACTGAATGGATAGATACCCAGAATGAGAATTCGGCCCTGGCGGTTAGCTAGAATTAGTATAAATATAGGAGGCTAGTTCTCATTCTGGCAGGTAGACTTAGAATTGCAGTGCCTAGTCTTGTGCGCAATGCAGTTGCCTAGTTTCTGCGTAGGTTTGGAGGAGATTTGTCGTTGCAGCTGCTGCAGCTAGTAGTTACGCTTGGACTATCTCTTGGCTAGGGTTTGGACTATCTTATCAGCTCTTTGTGATGCGTTATCCTTGGGGAAAGGTGCACTACCCTTTGTTTGGCTATATAGCCTAGGGTTTTCTTCCAGAATGATTCTCTGTCAAGGTTAAGGTGCTTAGAGGGTGGCTTCGGCCTATGGTTGGGTGACAAGAGTATTGTAAATGGTAAAACGAGCACACATATTTCACATTCTAAAAGGTTATGGGCCCACACCTTCTTCATTCAATCTAAACGTTGGAAGGAAACGTAGCCACTAGGATATTAAGCTCGCTAAGGAACTACCTCTAGGGTTACTAGCAGAAGCATATTCCAAGACACTACTGCTAGGGTTACTAGAAGGAGCAGTTGCAGAAACCCTAATCCTCTTGTTGAGGCACCATAAGTGAATGGATTGACCTAATCTCCAGATAGATCAATGCACTCTAGCCTAACGCGTCTCCTGATACTCTCAGCAAGCCAAGACGTGAAGTTTGCGTTTGTGGTCAAATCTAGGGTTTGACCAAGTCAAAGCATCCATGACTTAATCTATGAAGTCATAGAACAAGTTGTTAACACTCTGTAAATTTCCTAGAGGTTGATGAAAGAAGAAATCTACAAAGGTAACTTTATCCAACCACTTTCGAAGCTGGGATCTAGCCCTTCCAACTTCAGAGAGGGATCTCTCTATATGATTTAGATATGTTTTGACTTTCAAAATATTAGGCTAGGTAAACAAATGAGTTGGTTTTTTTAATGTAGTGTTGATTGAGTTGGTTGAGATAGTTTACACATCCATTGGGCTATGGGGTCTGTGTCTTAAAAATTGAAATCTAAACCAGAAAAGCATAGAAAACCTTTCACAGGGCGAGATAATATAGTCACTGGATTCTTCAATATCATATATGATGGATAGCAGAAAAGATGAGGAAGATAATTTCAGCAAAGAAGCTATTAGGAATTTCTTTATTGAAATAACCGAAAGAAAAACACGAAAATCTTTGAGTCAGAAACAGGGTATCAGAGATAAATCTTGTCACGTTCGTTACTTCTAAAGATTGGATTTAGAAAATAGTATGATAACAAAGCGAGAATAACATTCAACTTAGAGAGAAAACATCACCAGTGAATACACACAAGAATCCTGTAAAAGTGCCTCTTTGTATTAATGGAAGATCTCTTCAAAAATATTACAATTTGATAGCTTCAGGGTGTGAAGATCAACAACCCTCAATACTTCGAAAGATGAAGTATTTATAACTCAAACTTACAAACGATCCTGTCATTAATGACCAGGACGTGCTATATCTATTTTTAGCCTAACAAACTTAACAAATCTCAAAAATCTAGGAACTGCTAGATGATGTGGTGTAACTGCATACTGATTTCTGGGTGGGTCATTGTGAGGTCTCTGCATGACCTCATCTGACTGGACAAATGACTGGACTGGGACAGATCATCAGCTACTCGATCATATTGTAGATTTCTTCCCATCGAAGATGAGTGGGCACGTTGACTTTGAGTAGCCTTCGATACACTTCATCCATTTCTGTGTACTTGGCAAAGGTAGGCTTGGTGAGGAAGATATACCGAATCTCATGTTGGATATTGATGTCCAACTGAAGAGCATCTAGGAATGCCTTGCTAGTGATGCTCCCTTGAATTCCTGCAAACTTTGAACTGTCCTTAGCCACATCGGCCAATCTCTTCTTGTAGTCTGGGAGTGTCATCAATTTGTCATTGATCACCTTCAGACCAGGAAGGCCTTTCTTCTGTAGAGCCTCAATCTTACTAAAGAATATTTGCACCCCTTGGTCCATTACCTGAACCTTTTCTTCCAGCTGGAGAATTAATACTCTCTTGGTCAGAACTCTTTTAACCTCAAGGATGGTCTCTGTTCTATCTTCAATCTTCAGCTCTTCCAGTTCTTCTCTCATCTTAGAATTGAGGAACTTGATGATTTCGTTGGCCTGTGTCGGCCTCTCTCCCAATTCTGATCTGATCTTTTCAATGGCCTGCTTGCTTCTCTGCACCAATTCATTCTACTCAAACATTATCTGTATCATGGGCCATATCTCGTTCATGGACTTGGTGATGTCTGTCCATACACTTTCTTTCACCTCGGCCCAAGTTTTTCTTGCCACTGTTTGCTTCTGGAGCTGCTGTAACTCCTGTTTGAGCTGATCTGTCACCTGCTTTTATATGGAGAGGTTGGTCTGAAAGGAAGATTTGAGTTCTTGAAGGTTCCCAATCTCCTTTTTGAGCCTACTGATCTCTGTTTCCTGCAAGTTCATCTTTTCCATAGACTTATCCAAGTCGGTTGTCTTCTCCAGGGACGTCAATGGAGTCGCGGATGGGACTTCTGTCACTGTTGTTGTGCTCACCCCTAAAATTGGAATAGCACTGAATGGAATGACTTCCATTGGCTTCATTATCTCTTTCTCTTTTAATATCTTCTCCATCTCAGCTTCCATTTCCTTTAGCTGTGCATTCTACTCCATGAGTAGCTTGAGCATTTCATCTTTATCTCCTTCTTTTTCTGCCATATCCTTCGCCTGTGAATCCTCTGTGGGTGGGAGCTTCAATTGTTTCCTCAAGGATGCTATATCAACATTCTTCCTCTTAATCATCTCCTCAGCTGCTTTCACATTCGAAGGATCATAACTGATCTTGAGGACTAGTTCCTCCAAGGTCTTGATTTTGTTGTCCTTGGCAAAGGACGATATCTTCTCTAACTTCAATTGTGTTTGCACATTGTTTAGGGACACTTGCAGTTTGGATGCAGTAGCGGAAGCATGCGCTAGTGTGTAAAAGACCATTTCCCCTGTCTGCTTGTGTAGATCCATCTGATCGGGCGGATGCATGTCCTTCATCTGGAATTCAAAGGTGGCCCTTTTGTAATCTATGATCACATTTGGTTCTGGCACTTGTGCCTGGAGGAATGCCATATGCATTCTTCCCTTCTCGGTGTCAAATGTTGATAGCAACCTATGTTGCGCAGTCGACGTTTGCTTCCAGAACTGGGCGCAAGTATTGTTGGTCAGGGTCTGGTTCCTTTTCTTGATCAGCTCATACTTCTCGAAGATATTCAGCTTTGGTCCCACCTTGCCTGGCTGGGTGGACAATGGAGAATTTGTATATTCTTTCAGCAATGCTGAGGTGATGACCTTATGGAGGCTCGAACCGAAGGGTGGCCTATCAACTTTGGTCACTGTGGTAGACGAGGCTTCTTTTTGACCAGTCGGGCCAGGAACTGAAATAGTCTTAGGCCTCTTGGTGTGCAGCTGGAATTCTTCTGATGATACCTCAGTGATAGGAGGAGATGAATATTGCCTAGGCCTTTTCTCTTTTGGGACCTGTGGCGTGGTTGTTTGTGACACAATGTCCAGAGGATCTTGCTGTTCTAATTCGACCAATGTGTTAGGCTCCCATACTGTCTGATTCACAAATTTCTCAATTTCAGGCCTGGGTTCATGAACATATGGGATGTTATTGTTTTTCACCCTCATCTCGGAGATGATCCCCCATGGATCGTAATTCCATGGGAAGCTCATGAAGAACTTCATTTCCCTCAGCATCATGTCTACTTCTTCCCCAATGCCACGATTGTTGCAGATGAAGGAGCCAATCTGCCCCTTGATTCTAAGCTGTTGCTTTTTCTTCAGTGACATGAAATGGATATCGTCGGAATTTATTATCTTCCTTATATATTGCAAAGAAAAAATTCTGACAGGCAGATACTTGGGCAGCTTATATGGTGCCAACTCGCACCTGTATACTCTGATCTCGGTGTAATATTGGTACAAATACCAATCCCTGATCTTTGTGTTATCCGAGAGATGCAGGATCCTCTAAACTTCATCATTTATCCAAGGCTCGGGCCTATAGCCTAGAATACTTACCACAGGTTGGTAGAATTGATCAATGAACTCTTTGAAACTGAACTATGTGGAGTTGTGCTTGAGCAAGGAGGTCCACGCTGTCACTGCCTAGGGTCTACCATCTCCATCCATCTTCTGCATGGAAAAAACAAATGTGTCCACCTGGAAGAAGACGAACAGGTACGCCAATATGGATGAGTATCAGAACATGCCTTCTGTGGTGAAATTCATGAACTGTTCATGAATATTGTTTGCCAGGAATGTGTTGAAGTCAAATTGGGTGGTGGGCTTTTCATTGGTAGAGAAGATGGACAAAAAACCCAGAATGGGTTCATCTACCCACTAATCAGAATAGTATCCTAACAAAGAACAAAGGGAAGAGATGATATGGTTTCCTTTAGTCGAGAACATGAAAGAAGGATAAGGAGGATTTGTGGAGGGAAATTGAGCGGATGGGGGGAGGAAAAGCTCAAATATTTGAGCCCTTTGAGGCAAGGTCATTTTCTGGTATAATTCTGTAAGAATTTCTAGGTCGAAGGGTGACGCAGAGTCGGTTCAGGGGATTTGCATCATCTGGTCAATGGATGCGGGCGTGATGAGAAAAAGGATCTCTCTGGACGAGGAGACGATGTCTCTTTGCTCAGGAATGTAGTGGGCTTGGCACTTGAGAGCGAATTCTAGGAAAGGGTGGATCTGAGGGAAGAAGTAAAGGGGTAAGTTGGACTCCCAGAGTCCGATTTCGTCACTCTGGTCCAGGAAGACTTCCTTAAGCCATGCCTGAAGGTCTGCAAAATCAAAATTGCACTTTGTATTTGCGATTAAGTGGTCTTTGTCGACCAGCGGGATCCTGTCGAGGTCGACAGGAGGTGGGAGAAACAGATTCTCCTCTCCTTCTGCTGGTTTAGACTTTGGTGCCATCTCTGCAATGGTACCTGTAAGACAAACAACGTTAGTGGGGGCGACTAACTGTGTATGGGGGAAACTGACTATAAAGGAAGAGTGAATGGTGTAAAATACTCTCTGGTGCGATGAGTGGTGAATGGTGAAAAATGGGAGAATGAGGGTATTTTTGAGTAAACGGATGTCCGTTGGGTGCGGGAGACAGGTCAACTCGGTAACAGATAGGTTATCCAGTAATAAATGGCCAATGGATCACTTGGGGTGTGAGATGGCAGGTGACTGTGACTAAGGGATATGGATGAGTGATGTGGTGGCTACTGATTGGGGTAAAGGTCATAGTGAGGGGGCTTGCCATGAGAAAATGGGGGGTAGGAACTAACAACAGTTATGGGATGTGACTATTTCGGGCAAGGTGGATGGTGACATCCAGAGGTGACGATGGTATGTAAGGCAGTAGGAGATGATGGGACTCGGGGCCGTTAGATCGTTACCACATATGAAAAGGGGCCCGCCATAGGAAAAATACC
>ML780633.1:2087353-2099505 GCA_009831015.1 Picea engelmannii
AGAATGATCGGGGGTGTCTAGAAAAACCTGTCCACCGTAGATCTGAGCGCAAACATCTGGACCATTGATACATGATCGGAGCATAATTGAGGGCACGGAAACATACATGCGCCGAGGAAACTTAGGATAAGTGATTTTTCACGGGTTTCCTCCAAGGATTTTCATGTCAACACCACCAAGGGTTAGTCAAACAACATTTTAGGTATCAAAATCATGGTGCAACATGGATCATCAAACCGGCTCTTATTGAAATGAAGCAACAAAACAACTAGCCTATATTCTAACCTAGCTTCCTATGACAATTAACCCAGATTAGACTGTTGGGTTAAGAAATTACTCTATCCTGGGGCTATCTGACCAAGATTAGACAGTCTGGCCAGATTTATTCACTAATCTAACCTAGACACTTTGGATAAGATTAAACTATTTAGCCAAACTAATTCACTACCCTATCAACATTAATTTAAAAAAGAACTTGGCCATGCTTGAAAGGTATGGACCAAGTTACTATTATTGCATGGGGCTTTTATTGAATTCTTTTATGCCCTATTTTCTTTTCTTTTTCTTTTTCTTTTCTTTCTTTTTTCTTTTCTTTTTCAAATTATTTGCAGAATGAAAAATCATTTGTCAGCAAAAAACACTAGAGACAGATAATATCCCAGTCACCAGTTGATCCTATAACTTATAGGGTGATAACAACGGCTCCACCTGGGGATGGTACTTGCCCTGTGAAGTGCCAAGAATCCTGGTTCCTGTCATCCCGAAAATTTCTGCCTAGTAGCCTTCGTTGGTTTTATTCTCAAAAATTGGAAGAACTGTGATTTGTGGCTTAGGGCCTTCTCTTCGGGCTTCAACCAACTGACTAATGTTATTCGCTCAGAAAATGCAGGTGAAAGATAAAAACGGTATGTACAATGGAGAGTGAATACTCGAGTCTCTACTGGGGCGGTGCATAATGTTTCAGCATTTTGCCATTTACAGGTCCTCCTGGTAGATCTGTCCCATCATCGTTGTTTAGCAAGAAAGTGTTGTTTCCTCTGAATGCTTGAATCATGAATGGTCCCTTCCACAGACTGTCAAACTTTCTGTGCTTTCCCTTGTCTTCATTTCCGACGTCCCACCTCAGCACCAAATCTCCTAGCTCAAAATCATCTTCCTTGGTTCTCTTGTCAAAAGTCTTCTTGATGCTTTCTTGGGCTACCTGGGTCTTGTTAAAAACTTCTTCCCTATACTGATGCAAATGAATCATCTGATTGATCCTTCTCTGTGTGTCATTTGGCTCGGCTTGTATGTCTTGAAGCAACTTCATGACAGGGACTCCTAAAGAAGTGGGAAAAACTGCTTCTGTGCCATAGACCAGCTGATACAGTGACATACCGATTGAGCTTTTGGTGGTCAGTCTGTCAGCCCATAATGCAAACACCAACTTGTTATGCCACGAATTCTTGTTTTACTGCAACGTTTTCTTGATGATGTTCACCAAGGTTTTGTTTGAAGATTTTGCCAGCCCATTCCCCTGAGGGTAGTAGGCTGTGGAATGCCCCAAACTAATGTGATATTGGTTGCAGAAGTCTATGAGTTTCTTTGATCGAAAGGCAGCTACATTGTCATTTATAATCTTTCTAGGACATCCAAAACGAGACAAGATATTATTTTCAAGTAATTTGATAATAACATAATCAGTGGCTTGCCTGCTTGGAACTGCTTCGATCCACTTTGTAAAATAATCTATGGTCGTGAGAATCCACCTGTGCTGGCCTGAAGAAGGGGGGTGTATTTCTCCAATGAAGTCCAATCCCCATTGCTGGAAAGGGGCTTCAACTGAGATCGGTTTCAAGGGTAGAGGGAGGAGTTTCCTTTTGCCTTCAAACAGCTGACATTGATGACATGAAGTCACTTTATGATGTACATCGGCGAATAGAGTGGGCCAATAGAATCCAGCTCTGAGTATTTTGTTGGTTGTGACCTTCCAGTTCAGATGGCCACCACATTTACCTGCATGAAATTCTTGTAACACTTTGTTAGCTTCATCTTTCAGTAAACAGTTTAATAGAATACCTCTAGGATCTTTCCAGTACAGATTTCCTTCTAGAATACAGAATTTTAATGCCTTTAACTTCAAAAATGTAGCTTTAGTCTTAGTCAAACCAGGGGGAGCTTGTAAATTTTGCAAAACAAATATAAGGTCTGTGTACCATGGAGAGTTGAGAAATACCTCTCTCACACTTGGAGTCTCCATCTCTCCCTGTTCATCTACTGCAGCTAAAAATTTAATTTCAAGAGCATGGAAATTAGATTCAGCCATTAATTTAGCTAGGCCTTGACCTTTAATTAGTTTCGTAGGCTTAATCTCTATGTTGTATTCCAAAATGAAAGCAATCCATTTTCCTCTTCTTCCATCTGGATTTTCCTGTGTCAAAATGTCTTTTACTACTGCATTCGGAACATACATAATGGTGTGAGAATGGAGAATGTAGACTCTAAAGTCTTTTATGGCTTTTACCAAGGCAAAAGCTTGTTTCTCCATTATCTTGTAATTTAGAGAAGCGTCTCTTAATGCTTTACTGAAGAAGACTATGGGTTGTCCATACCATTCATTGTTCTTCTGTAGTAATACCACTACAATAGTATGTTCAGGGGTGAAAGAAAAAAAGATAAAAATATTTTGTGAAGTCAGGATTGATTAGGACGGGGGCCTGTGTAAGTGCTCGTTTGACTTGTTCAAAAGACTGCCTGGACTAGGTGTCCCATTTTATTTTTACATCCTTTTTTAACATATTTGTAATGTTTCTGAGGAGCTCAGCCAGATTGGGTATGAATCTCTGTAGAAAGTTTATTTTCCCGATAAAGGACTGTAATTCTTTGATGTTTCTTGGGTGTTCTAATGTCTGTATGGCCTCGATTCTGCTGGGGTCTATTTTGATTCCGTCCTTACAAATTATATGCCCTAGCAGTTTGCCTTCCTCTAGTCTGAAAAGGCTCTTCTTAGGATTTAAAGAGATCCCAAATCTCCTGCATTTCTCAAAAACTCGTCTGAGATGCCTGAGGTGCTCGTCGTCAGATTGAGAAAACATAGTCACATCGTCCAGATAGATGACGATAAATTTGCCTGATTCTTCCACAAAGGCAATGTCCATTGCTCTCTGGAAAGTGGCTCCTGCGTTCATCAGACCAAAGGGCATTTTCACGTACATGAAAGTACCCCATGGTGTGGTGAAAGCGGTTTTGTCTTGGTCATCTGGGTGAACGAGGCCCTGATTATAACCCGAGAACCCATCTAGCAAAGAGATTCTACTTGATCCAACTACCCTTTGTAAAATATGATCCATTTTTGGCAAGGGGTAATTATCTTTCAGGGAGACCTTATTCAGATTTCGGAAATCAATGCAGAGCCTGATTTCTCCATATTTTTTACGTGTTGGAACCAAGTTGAGACCCATTTCGAAAACCGTAACGGGACAATGATTTTGGCATCCTAAATTTTTTTAATTTCCTTTTCTATCAGAGGTAGTAACTTGGGATTTATTCTCCTAAGTTTATGTCTAAATGGTTTTTGATCTTCTTTTATTGGAATCCTGTGTTGTATGATGCTGGTATCGTAAGCTTTCAAATCCTCATAACCCCAGGCAAAAACATCCGAATATTCTTTGAACAACTCAATGTATTTGATTTTTTGTTCTGGGGGTAAAGATTTGGACAATTTGACCATCCTAGGTTTCTCTTCAGTTCCTATATTACAGTCTTCTACTTCTTGTCCACTGGCTTCAATCTTCAGTTTTTTGGCTACATCGTTAAAGTCAAACAAATCCTCTAAAGGAACTAAGCCTCGAGGCAAAACGTTACTTTTCAAATGCAAAATTTCATTTTCCATTTCATCATCACCTAATTCTCTAGAATCTAAGCTATTTACACTATCAATCTCGAAATCAGATCTATTTACATTTTCATCTTCGTTCTCCAAATCTATATGTGTACACTGAAAATCATTTTTACACTGCAGAAAGTCTTCGATCTGATCATCATTACCAAAAACTTGCCAATACTTGATGTTGTCGGGAACAGTTGGTCGGCACTTCACTTCTACCGTGTACAGGCGAGTCGAGTGGAAAGGAATTTTACAGGTGGCTGCTGATGTAGCCAACCCGTCTGCCAAAATATTATGTCCCCGAGGCGTTACCTGCAAGTCAACTTCAGTGAAACATCTCAGGGCATCAAGAACAACATTTCTATAATCTCTAAGACGTGGGTGTTTCGCAGCATACTCACCTTTGATCTACTTGATTATCAACTCAAATTCACCTCTTACCATAATCTGTTTAGCACCAACCTTTTTCAAAAGTTTCAGGCCGAGCATCAAGGCTTCATACTTGGCGATATTGTTAGTGCACTAGAAATTCAATTTGGAAGAATGGTTGTCTGAGTACCTAGATCTGTGATTGTGTAGCCAAACACCTACTCTAGCTCCTTCTTTGCTCATTGCTCCATCAAAATCCATGCTCCAGAAGTCTGCTGGTAATTCTTCAGTTATCACGTTGCTCTTCCTTTCTACCTCGATGATCTCTTGGCCTTCGTTCAGACCTGATGTATCTTCTCCCAGTTGAATATCTTGCTCTCCTGTGTCACCATCGTTATACAGGATAAAAGAATCCAGGTCAGAGTGTGCAGAGTAAAGAGGATAATTGTGCGGTTTTTCTTAGCTACTGACCATGTACTTCATCAATGTTTCTCTGTATAGCCTTCTTTGTTGCCCGAAAACTGGGATAGTGGCATAGGACATATCTAGCTGTAGGGTACCTTTCAAATTAGCTCCCCAGGACTGGGATAGAAACATTCCATACTTCGGGGGGATGTCTACAACTACCACATCCATGACCATGCTCTTTGTAGGAATCTGAACCAGGTTGATACACAGATCCTTAATCAAACCAATACATCTAACTTTATTGGAATCAAACGAATGTAGATCTTTATAAGGTCTGGTGACCTCCAGTCCCAGTTTCTCCATCATTGCTTTCGGCATCAGATTATGGGAAGCACCTGAATCCAGCATAGCATTATGCAGGATCAGGTCATGTATATTTAGGCTGATGTAAAAAGGAGCAACCTCACCATTATCGTCTCAGCCATCTACTTCAGGTCCGAACAGAAGTTCAGGTTGGTCATCTGTAAGGTTCACGGTATCTGAATGATTTGTTGATCCAATGGTTAAGGCCTTCATGCCTATGTCAGGTTCAATGGTCAGTGCTTTAATCACATGTGAATGGTAAACGTCTTTGTTCATCAACTCAGAAAGTGGAATGGAAATTTTTACTTTGGCTAATTCCCCCTCAAGGCTAAAAGGTGTAGGAGCTCTGCCTTGGCTCATCAATTCTGGTTTGTCCATCACACTCTTCTAGCCAGAAGTACTTGGTGGATTAATAGGTGAAACCTCAAGCTGCAATGATCTTTTCAGAATAGTAAGGTTTTTCTATGCAGAAACTTCGACAGTGCTCTTTTCAGGAATCTTCTCGACAGATGGTTCAGGGGCTTTTTTGGTTTTGACTACCTTCTTTTGGGAACTTCCTCTTTCTTTTTACTCCATAGATTATATTGTTGGTGTACCTCCAAAATGGCATTTTCAAATGCCTGTTGTTCTGCATCTTCAGCTTCTTCACTTACTTTTGTTTGATTGAGAAGAAAAAGTTCTTTCTCCTCTTGGGTCAGGAAAATAGCTTCGTTATCATGAATACCCATGAGATTTATATGAGTATCCTATAATTATTCAATCACTTCCTCTCCTTCATCAACATAATTCTCTTGCAAGGGAGGCCTAATCTTCTAATCCAGACCTCTCTGCTCTCTTTGATCTCTAGGATCTCTCTGTCTGATTTGAGGAGGGTTTCTCCTGAAGTTAGGATTCCGAACTTGAGGGGCTGGTGGGTTTTCTCTCTATGGGTTTCTCTCTGATACCATAAGTATTTCCATCATTCTTTCCATTTCTCTTGCCAAATAATCCAATTTGGAATCGGAGTTTGACATGGAAGGTTCTTCTTTAATTGTAACTCTCCTCTCTGACCTCTGTCGTGCCCTTTTTGCCAACAAATTGGCCTCCACACTTATCGCGCTTTTTTGCATGTCTGCCAGGGTGGTAGAATCTCTTTCCCTTAGTTGGTATGACATATCAGCATCAAAACCGTCAGGGAATTTTATCAATGCCAGGCCCTGTGGAGGTTTGATCTCAGCTGGAATTTCATTATACAGGTTATTAAAATGGGTGCAGTAATCTTGTACAGTCTCACCTTGATTTCTTCTTATATTCTTGTATTCTGAAAATATTTGGAGAGGGTTTTTCTTTACCTCCCATCTGTCGAGAAAACTCCTTTGAAATGCGACAAGGTCAAGGATTGAGGCGGCAGGTAAATCTTTGTACCATTTCTTAACGTCACTTGTCAAACTTTCGACAAACAATCTCATTTGAACGTCAGCCTCATCAACTTCTTGCAGGTCAAAATAATCATTCATTTTGTCAACATGTTGTTGGGCGTTCAAGGGTCCTGTTCCATCGAACTATGGGAGTCTAGTTTGATAATCTTGGGGCATAGCATGAAGAGGTGCGGCCAACACCAAGGGAGCGTATCTGGCTGCCATGATAGGTGGAGGGGGTGGGACAACCAACTGGATAATAGGTGAGGTAGTGATCGAAGGCGAGGGCGAAGAGGGACTGGCTAGCACCGAGTTGGTGGTTTGCAATTTAGCAGTGGGAGATAGAACCTCAAGAGTCCGAGGTTGCAAGATGGTTGGGTCGTGAATAATCTCAGTCACAAAACTATCAGATCTTGTCCTAAACAGGCTTTGGCCGGAAAAGGTGTCAATATCGGGGGTTTAAGAAGAGACAAACTCTACTGAAATAGAACGGAACTTATGAAAGGGAGTATGACTTACTGAACCTTCAGCAATGGTCTTTTTCCTGAGCAACTGCTCTGGATTGTCTGTCACTATCATAGGTTTTGGATCTGGGTGAGATCGAGTATAAACTTTCTTGGGAGACAAATTTCTTTTTGCTTTTTAATATATATATTTTTTAGTTTTATGAGTCTGAAAATAATATGTAAAAGTTTTAATCAACCTCTGAACATTACTTCCTTCTCAGACTTGCAATATTTCAAGAGCAATATTTCAGGTACAAACTTTTCTTTTAGGGAAAAGAGGACGTAAGTTATAACTTTTTCGTTCTGTCCCCAGTGGAGTCGCCACTATGTTAATGCTCTGTAAACTTCCTAGATGTTGAAGAAAGAAGAAATCTACAAAGGTAGCTTTATCCAACCACTTTTGAAGCTGGGAGCTATCCCTTCCAACTTCAGAGAGGGAACTCTCTATATGATTTAGATATGTTTTGAATTTCAAAATATTAGGCTAGGTAAACAAATGAGTTGGTTTTGTTAATGTAGTGTTGATTGAGTTGGTTGAGAATGTTTACACATCCATTGGGCTATGGGGTCTGTGTCTTAAAAATTGAAATCTAAACCAGAAAAGCAAATAAAACCTTTCACAGGGCGAGATAATATAGTCACTGGATTCTTCAATAGCATATATGATGGATAGCATAAAAGATGAGGAAGACAATTTCAACAAAGAAGCAGTTAAAAATTTCTTTATTGAAATAACCAGAAGAAAAACACGAAAATCTTTGAGTCAGAAATAGGGTATCAGAGATAAATCCTGTCACGTTCGTTACTTCTAAAGATTGGATTTAGAAAACAGTATGATAACAAAGCGAGAATAACATTCAACTTAGGGAGAAAACATCACCAGTGAATACACTCAAGAATCCTGTAAAAGTGCCTCTTTGTATTAATGGAAGATCTCTTCAAAAATATTACAATCTGACAGCTTCAGGGTGTGAAGATCAACAACCCTCAATACTTCGAAAGATGAAGTATTTATAACTCAAACTTACAAACGATCCTGTCATTAATGACCAGGACGTGCTATATCTATTTTTAGCCTAACAAACTTAACAAATCTCAAAAATCTAGGAACTGCTAGATGATGTGGTGTAACTACATGCTGATTTTTGGGTGGGTCGTTGGCAAGGTCTCTGCATGACCTCATCTGACTAGACAAATGACTGGACTGGGACAACTCGTCAGCTACTCGATCAGATCGTAGAGTTCTTCCCATCGAATATGACTGGGCACGTTGACCTTGAGTAGCCTTCGATACACTTCATTCATTTCTGTGTACTTGCCTAAGGTAGGCTTGGTGAGGAAGATATACTGAATCTCATGTTGGATACTGATGTCCAACTGAAGAGCATCTAGGAATGCCTTGCTACTGATGCTCCCTTGAATTCCTGCAAACTTTGAACTATCCTTAGCCACATCGGCCAATCTCTTCTTGTAGTATGGGAGTGTCATCAATTTGTCATTGATCACCTTCAGACTAGGAAGGCCTTTCTTCTGTAGAGCCTCAATATTACTAAAGAATCTTTGTACCCCTTGGTCCATTACCTAAGCCTTTTCTTCCAGCTGGAGCATTAATCCTCTCTTGGTCAGAACTCTTTTAACCTCAAGGATGGTCTCTGTTCTATCTTCAATCTTTAGCTCTTCCAGTTCTTCTCTCATCTTAGAATTGAGGAACTTGATGATTTCGTTGGCCTGTGTCGGCCTCTCTCCCAATTCTGATCTGATCTTTTCAATGGCCTACTTGCTTCTCTGCACGAATTCATTCTACTCAAACATTATCTGTATCATGGGCCATATCTCGTTCATGGACTTGGTGATGTCTGTCCATACACTTTCTTTCACCTCGGTCAAAGTTTTTCCTGCCACTGTTTGCTTCTGGAGCTACTGTAACTCCTGTTTGAGCTGATCTGTCACCTGCTTTTCCTTGGAGAGGTTGGTCTGAAAGGAAGATTTGAGTTCCTGAAGGTTCCCAATCTCCTTTTTGAGCCTGTTGATCTCTGTTTCCTACAGGTTCATCTTTTCCATAGACTTAGCCAAGTCGGTTGTCTTCTCTAGGGGCGTCAATGAAGTCGCGGATGGGACTTCTGTCACTGTTGTTGTGATCACTCCTGAAATTGGAATAGAACTCAATGGAATGACTTCCATTGGCTTCAGTTTCTCTTTCTTTTTTAATAGCTTCTCCATCTCAGCTTCCATTTCCTTTAGCTGTGCATTCTGCTCCATGAGTAGCTTGAGCATTTCATCTTTCTCTCCTTCTTTTTCTGCCATATCCTTCACCTATGAATCCTCTGTGGGTGGGAGCTTCAATTATTTCCTCAAGGAGGCTATATCAGCATTCTTCTTCTTAATCATCTACTCAGCTACTTTCACATTCAAAAGATTGTAACCGATCTTGAGGACCAGTTCCTCCAAGGTCTTGATTCTATTGTCCTTGGCAAAGGATGATATATTCTCTAACTTCAATTGTGTTTGAACATTGTTCAGGGACACTTTCCCCTGTCTGCTTGGGTAGATCCATCTGATCGGCCGGATGCATGTCCTTCGTCTGGAATTCGAAGGTGGCCCTTTTGTAATCTGTGATCACCTTTGGTTCTGGCACCAATGCCTGGAGGAATACCATATGCATTCTGCCCTTCTCGGTGTCAAATGTCGAAAGCAACCTATGTTGTGCAGTCAACGTTTGCTTCCAAAACTAGGAACAAGTACTGCTGGTCAGGGTCTGGTTCCTTTTCTTGATCAGCTCATACTTCTCGAAGATACTCAGCTTTGGTCCCACCTTACTTGGCTGGGTGGCCAATGGAGAATCTTTAGATTCTTTCGGCAATGTTGAGGTGATGACCTTATGGAGGCTTGAACCGAAGGGTGGCCTATCAACTTTGGTTACTGTGGTAGACGGGGCTTCTTTTTCCTCGGTCGGGCCAGGAACTGAAATAGTCTTAGGCCTCTTGGTGTGCAGCTGGAATTCTTCTGATGATACCTCAGTGACAGGAGGAGATGAATCTTGCCTAGGCCTTTTCTCTTTTGGGACCTGTGGCATGGTTTTTTGTGACACAGTGGACGGGGGATCTTGTTTTTCTAATTCGACCAATGTGTTAGGCTCCCATACTGTCTGATTCACAAATTTCTCAATTTCAGGCCTGGGTTCATGAACATATGGGATGTTCTTGTTTTTCATCCTCATCTCGAAGATGATCCCCCATGGATCGTAATGCCATGGGAAGCTCATGAAGAACTTCATTTCCCTCAGCATCCTATCTACTTCTTCCCCAGTGCCACGATTGTTGCAGATGAAGGAGACAATCTGCCCCTTGATTCTAAGCTGTTGCTTTTTCTTCAGTGACACGAAATGGATATCGTCAGAATTTATTATCTGCCTTATATATTCCAAAGCAAAAATTTTGATAGGAAAATACTTGGGCAGGTTATACGGTGCCAACTCGCACCCGTATACTCTGATCTTGGTGTAATCTTGGTACAAATACCAATCCCTGGTCTTTGTGTTATCCAAGAGATGCATGATCCTCTAAACTTCATCATTTATCCAAGGCTCGGGCCTGCCGCCTAGCATACTTACCACAGGGTGGTAGAATTAATCAATGAACTCTTTGAAACTGAACTCTGTGGAGTTGTGCTTGAGTAAGGAGGTCCACGCTGTCACTGCCTGGGGTCTACCATCTCCATCCATCTTCTGCATGGAAAAAATGAATTTGTCCACCTGGAAGAAGATGAACAGGTACACCAGTAAGGATGAGTAATGGAACATGCCTTCCATGGAAAAATTCATGAACTGTTCATGAATATTGTTTGCCAGGAATGTGCTGAAGTCAAACTGGGTGTTGGGATTTTCATCGGTAGAGAAGATGGACAAAATCCCCAGAATGGGTTCATCTACCCACTGATCAGAATAGTATCCTAACAAAGCACAAAGGGAAGAGATGATCGGGTTTCCTTTAGTCGAGAACATGGAAGAAGGATAAGGAGGATTTGTGGAGGGAAATTGAGAGGATGGGGGGAGGAAAAGCTCGAATATTTGATCCCTTTGAGGGAAGGTCATTTTCTGGTATAATTCTGTAAGAATTTCCAGGTCAAAGGGTGACGTACAGTTGGATCGGGGGATTTGCATCATCTGGTCAATGGATTCAGGTGTGATGAGAAAAAGAATCTCTTCGGACGAGGAGACGACGGCTCTTTTCTCTGGAATGTAGTGGGCTTGGCACTTGAGAGCGAATTCTAGGAAAGGGTGGATCTGAGGGAAGAGGTAAAGGGGTAAGTTGGAATCCCAGAGTCTGATTTCATCACTCTAGTCCAGGAATACTTCCTTAAGCCACACCTGAAGGTCTACGAAATCAAAATCGCACTTTGTATCTGCGATTAGGCAGTCTTTGTCGACCAGCGGGATCCTGTCAAGGTCGACAGGAGGCGGGAGAAACGAATTCTCCTCTCCTTCTACTTGTTTAGACTTTGGTGCCATCTCTGCAATGGTACCTGCAAGACAAACAATGTTAGTGGGGGCGGCTAGCTGTGTATGGGGGAAACTGACTGTAACAGAAGAGTAAACGGTGTAAAAAACTCTCTGGTGCAATGAGTGGTGAATGGTGAAAAATGGGAGAATGAGGGTATTTTTGAGTAAACGGATGTCTGTTGGGCATGGGAGACAGGTCAGCTGGGTAATAGATAGGTTATCCAGTAATAAATGGCCAATGGATCACTTGGGGTGTGAGATGGAAGGTGACTGTGACTAAGGGATACGGATGAGAGACGTGGCAGCTACCGATTGGGGTAAAGGTCATAGTGAGGGGGCTTGCCACAAGCGAATGGGGGGTAGGAAATAACAACAGTTATGGGACGTGACTATTTCGGGCAAGGTGGATGGTGACATCCAGAGGTGACGATGGTATGTCAAGCAGTAGGAGATGATGGGACTCGGGGCCATTAGATCGTTTCCACGTATGAAGAGGGGCCCGCCAAAGGAAAAATACCATTCCATACCCCCCCCCCTTAGTTAAAGGCAGATCAGTTGGGGGGGTCCAAAATACATCTTGGGCTATTGATCCACGCGCTTGCTTATGTGCCGCAGATCTATGCACTCTGTTTATGACACATTCCAGACCCCCCCCCCCTCCATTAAAGGCATAACGGACGGGGGGGTCTGGAATCCAATACTAATCGTAGTTCTGAGCACTTGATCTTGAGCCATTCAGATGCGCG
>ML780633.1:2099713-2121180 GCA_009831015.1 Picea engelmannii
CATGCACCGAGGAAACTTAGGATAAGTTCTTTTTCATGGGTTTCCTCGAAGGCTTTTCATGTCAACACCGCTAAGGGTTAGTCAAACAACATTTTAGGTATCCAAATCATGGTGCAACATGGATCATCAAACTGGTTCTTATTGAAATGAAGCAACAAAACAACTAGCCTATATTCTAACCTAGCTTCCTATGAAAATTAACCCAGATTAGACTGTTGGGTTAAGAAATTAATCTATCCTGGGGCTATCTGACCAAGATTAGATAGTCTGGCCAGATTTATTCACTAATCTAACCTAGACACTTTGGCTAAGATTAAACTGTTTGGCCAAACTCATTCACTACCCTATCAACATTAATTTAAAAAAGAACTTGGCCATGCTTGAAAGGTATGGACCAAATTACTATTATTGCATGGGGCTTTTATTGAATTCTTTTATGCCCTCTTTTCTTTTCTTTTTCTTTTTCTTTTCTTTCTTTTTTATTTTCTTTTTCAAATTATTTGCAGAATGAAAAATCATTTGTCAACAAAAAACACTAGAGACAGATAATATCCCAGTCACCAGTTGATCCTATAACTTATAGGGTGATAACACAAGTTATATGGAGCCTCTAACTTCAGAGTGTGGAAGACAAGGATTGACCTAATCCTTGCCAAGAATAAAGTGTTGGATATCGTGAAAGGAAAGATCATGAAACTAGAGTTTGAAGAAGGGAAAGAGAAGGAACCGCAGAATGTTGCAGCTATGGAGAAGTTCAAAGACGATGAAAATTAATTCTATGAGTATCATAGTGGAATCCATAAAAGACCACTTGATACCCTACATATCCCATCTTGACTCATCGAAGAAGATGTACGATTCCCTAAAAAACCTCTTCTCAGTATGAAACATTGGACAAGTAATGAGTTTGAAGAATGAGCTCCATGACATGAAGATGAATGATGATGACAGCATAACATCATACTTTGTGAGAATTTCTCAGTTAAGATATCAACTACAAGCTATTGAAGAGATCATCTCAAGGAAGGCATTGGTAAACATAGTACTCAATGGTCTTCCCCAGACGTGGGATGCATTTTCCGCAAGCATGAACACAAAAAAGGAGTATCCGACATTTGAAGAACTTTGGACTTGCTGTGCTCAAGAAGAATCAAGGATCAATGCAAAAGATAAACCCCAAAAGAAGTACGATGATCAAGCCTTCACAAAAAGATTCAAGAACTTTAGAAACAAAAGGAAGTTTGGTTCAAGGAGGAAGCCAAATCAAGAGAAAGAAATTTCAGAAGTACAATTCTTCAACTGTCTAAAGTATGGTCACTACAAGAATCATTGTCCCGAGCTAAAGTAAATAAAGGAGAAACACGAAGCATCAATTTCCGAAGAAAGGGAAACTACAAAGAAGACTAAGCAGGATGGAAGAGACTTCTTCTTCTAAAGGTAACATAACTCTTCTTATTTCTTGTACATATCTTGTTTGCATCGTCTCTGTACATATCTTGTATATCTATCTCTTGGAAGATAATGTATTCCAAGAAGAACTATACCTATGGAAGAACAACAAGATAAGAATGGATACCATTAGATAATACACATGAAACGATGAAATACAAATCATGTGGAAGCTATTGCAAGATAAGATGAATCAATCATGAAGAGACTTAGAAGAAGCAAAGACAGAAAGAAGTCAGCAATTGAGAGGAAAATGGAAAAAGACTTATGAAGTTTTGTAGAAGACAACAAGACGAAAGCGTGGACTCTGTTAGACAAGAGAGCCAATTATATATTACAAAAGAAAATAAGGATGCAGATGGAAGCGTGGACTCTATTAGATGGAGGGAGCCGATTATATGCACTCATACATGAAGCAAGGATTAGGAGTGAGCTAATCCTATAATCCATTGAAGATGATGAAGTATATATCCATGATAGCAGCCATGAAAGATAGTATGTATTCTTCAAAGAGAAGCCATAAATTATCCCTGGTTGTCCATCCACATCTGTGATCCTATCATGGAATCGTTAGGGCATGGAATCTATAAGAAACTCCATGGACCCGAGAACTAAAGAAACACATGAAGATTCCAAGAGAGAAAGAGAAGCCATAACAAATAGTCATTCTATCAAGCATCACAAGATTGTCATCCTGATATAAACTCAATAAAAGAAATCAAGCAGAGGAACTGAAAGTCGTGATGAAGAACAGTGTATGGAAGACTTATGAATGAACGCATTGTGAGATCCAAAACTAGAGGTTCTCCCAATTGGAGGGAGAAGACTATGATGATTACTTGTTCCAGTAAACTAGAATTATCTCTACATGAGTCACTATATCATTTTCCACATCCTTGAGTTGGAGTTCTACATCAGATGAATGCAAAGAATGTTCTCCAGGGAAATTAAATAAAGAGTGTATGAAGAGCAATCTCAAGACTTTGAAGCATACAAGAAAGAGACCCTTGTATGCAGATAGAAGAAGATAACTTGGTCAAGAACCTCCAGTGCATAGCAGAAGCGTGGTGAAGATTTCCTATAACATCAAGATGATTACTCAGTAGATCAGATCTCATGATGATAGAAGAAGTGCCACATGGATATGTTCCAATTTTCCAACGATGATATACTCTATTGTTCAGAGCTACATGAAGCCTTCATAGAAAATCAGTGTTCCAGACTAAAGTACATTTAAAATCAAGCATTACATTATCCGCGATGAATTCGAGAAAGGAGAAAGTGGTTATCCAATACATATCTCCACATATGAGTAGATAAGCAAACATTTTGGTAAAGCTTCTATCCAAGATAAAAGAGTTTGCATACTCAACCTGGAGCTCGTGGAGACTACTTCCTTATTGAAAAAGGAAGAGATGACTCCCAGGTTGGGAGGGAGCACTGAAAATATTATTGAGAACATTCATTTTCAAGATTGAAAACAAATAGTCCATCTTGGACAGATGCTTCCCTGTTCGGAAAGTGGATTGAGATTTCTGACGGAAAGCGATTTCCCATTGTGGTTAACATGGGAAATGGTCCAGATTGTTGATGTATCATAGAAAATGACTTCCCATTGTGTTTAACATGGGGAGTGGTCTAGGGCAGTCTCTCTTCTTAAGGGTTACTCAAGAAGACAGGCCCGCCTCGCCGGACAATGATTTCTCATTGTGGTTAACATGAGGAAGGGTCTATTTTGGAGGTTGATACAGGACAATATTTTCCTCTTGTGGTTAACAGAGGAGATGGTTCAGACAGTCATTCCTTAGGGTTTATACATTCTCTCCAGGGTGCACTTTTATTAGTGTAGGAGGAATGGCCCAGGGTGGGGAATTGTCCAGGCTCAGCAATCAGGGACATGCGTTCCTTAGGGTTTATACATTCTCTCCAGGGTTCACTTTGATTAGTGTAGGAGGAATGGCCCATGGTGGGGAATGGTCTAGGCTTAGCAATCAGGGACATGCATTCCTTAGGGTTTATACATTCTCTCCAGGGTGCACTTTGATTAGTGTAGGAAGAATGGTCCAGGGTGGGGAATGGTCCACGTTTAGAAGACAGGACAATATTTCTTCCTTTCTTGAGAAGAATAGTCCATATATCTCATTGTTCTACTCTGAGGGCAGATATTATTTTAGATCTCACATATGTGAGTGAAAGATTGGCCTAGATGATTCAGTTTATATCATAACATTGTTTCTGTGCAGGTTGGTATCAGATGATTGTTATGAAGACTGTATGATAGTAGATGTATACTACTCTGGTGGATGTGTTCCATTGTTCGTGACTATATGTTGTTGATCAAGTACTTGTGTGTTACTTGGTGTGGTAGTGTAGCATTGGATTATAGTTATGTACTACTATGGATAGACACAGTTGTGTTCTCTTTTGTTCTGATTGCCTTGAATACTATCAGTAGTTTAATGGAAATAATTATTAGCCAGATGAATGATGAACAAAGATTTTCTAGACAGAAAATGGTTCAGAACATTTACTCTTCTAGATTAGAAGAATGGCTCTTGTATCACTATGTGGCATGAGCATCATGTATGATTAATCAGATAGAGTATGGTTTCGAGAGATGATGCAGCTGATGATGATGATGGTGCTCATGATCTTGTCATGATCTAGTCTATATAACTATGTTGATTCTACTGGGTGAATGGTATGTTTTGTGCTCAAGACCATTACCTATAATACCTCCCTAGATAGGAGGGAGTGTTGATATTATGGTATCTGTGGGAGGTATTTACCTCCATGTGTAAACCTGACGAGAATAGAATACTCTGGAAAGAAATAAGAAACCCTAATGAGTTGGCCAATAACCCTAGAAGACATGTTAGCTCAATAGGATAATTTATATTAGGTTATTAGCCTCCAAGAGAAGAAGTCGTCCAGAAATAATATTATATAATAAACAAAGAGATACCCAGATTGAGAAGTAGGCCCTGGCAGTTAGCCAAAATTAGTATAAATACAATAGGCCAGTTCTCATTCTGACAGGCAGTCTTAGAATTACGGTGCCCAATCTTGTGCGCACTGCAGTTGCCCAGTTTCTACGCAGGTTTGGAGGAGAGATATCGTTGCAGCTACTGCAGCTAGTAGTTACGCTTGGACTATCTCTTGTCTACGGTTTGGACTATCCGATCAACTCTTTGTGATGCGCTATCCTTGGGGAAAGGTGTGCTACCCTTTGTTTGGCTATCTAGCCTAGGGTTTGCTTCTGGAATGATTCTCTGTCAAGGTTAAGGTTCTCTGAGGGTGGCTTCGGCCTATGGTTGGGTGACAAGGGTATTTTCAATGGTAAAAAAAGCACTCATCTTTCACATTCTAACACATCAACCATGCATCAAACCTATACAAATAACATGCCACAACAACCTATCCAAACAACCTATTACAACAACCTATCTCATCAATCTTATCAACCAAATCATATCTACTCACCAAGATCAATCACCAAGACAACTCTCAAAGATGTGCATCAACCAAGCATAACACAACAAATCATAATCATCACCAAGATCAATATGTGCTTCTAATAATATACCAATACAAGTATGCTACATCATCCATAAACCATGTGTAAAAAATAATACTAAGAAGTGCCTTCAACCATATACCAAGTATGCACCAATCATGTATCAACTACTCATCAATATGTACCAACATCATCAATTATACACCTCATGTATGTGCCAACTCATCAACTACTTGTCTCAACCATGTACCCAAAATGTACCTCAACCAAAAGCCCTCATCAATTTCATCATCCAAATCTGATTTGTAACTTTGTAATAGACCCGGTGTGTATGATCACATACATGCAAACCTTCCTTAAATTTAACAACGAGACACTAGCATTTTGATCAAACTTTTCTTTAGTTTGACATGATTAATTTTGGATTAGCCAACAACCCTAACTTGAAATAATCATAACTATGTACCTGTAATGAATAAAGATATGAAAATAGTACACAATGTTCTTCAGTGTGTTTTATGCAATTCCTCTAGGTTTCAGTACTTGGAACCTCTCAAAAAAAGAGTTATAGCAAAAATGGCATACCTTTTTGAATTTTGGCTTATTCTAGAGAGAGAAATTGTAGAGCGTGCCCCAAAAAGAATATTTGTTGTATGAATATGAACATTTACATAGAATAATAAATACTGTACTCTAAATAACACTTTTTGTCTAACTTAATTTGGATCTGTTATGAAGAAGTTATGACATTTTTACCCGAAACACTTGTTTTAGACTAGTTTCAGGACTAGCCACAAACCCTATTTTCCACGGAGTGTAACTCCAAAAATACAACGATCCACAAGATGAAATTCGTACCATAGCTACTTGGATATGTTTTCTCAATGGACTATCAATTTCACGGTCTGAATCATTCTAGAACAAAATTTATTACAAAAATGGTGAGATGACCTGTAAATAATTGTTGACAGGCGAAATAGACCGCTCATCAACTGGAGGAGTGAATTTGGTCCGGGGTTGTCTACTTAACCCAAGACATTTGGATTGATTCACACCGACGGGTTTAGCGGCTCCGTTGGCCGATCTAATTCCTAAGAAAGTAAAAAAAAAAGGAAACTACAGAAGCTAACTAAATAAAACAGCTATTGAAATTCATATACAAATCTGATATGTATTTAAAGTTTGCTAACTAATATTTATAAAATAGTTCTACTTATTATATGTATAATATATCTATATAATTATATCTCTAATACATGTATGATATTTACAGAATGTAGATTTTGATCTAAACCTATGAAAATCAAATATAAATTGATTTATGACAGCGAAGCTATCATTTAGTGTTTTTTTATTTTTATATCTTTTATAAACAAGAAATGAAATGACAGTTGTCTAATTGAGAAGAAAAAATAACAAACGATACAATGTATTTATACTATAGGAAATTATTATATTAAATAAACTAATAAAATGAAGCCAGCAACTAACCTGTAATCGTATATCATATTCGTTCTATGTACAACATCTACTTTTGTTGTTTGATGAGGCCAAACCACACCATATTTTACCAATGCTTCTCGTAAACACGAAGAAGCAACACTTGAATGCTAATGACAGAACAAGTAAGATATGTAGCAACAACAATTTATAATTTGACAAATACTCACATTAAGATAAATCTGGCTGTAAATATTTGTATGTAACTGCTTATTGAATGAAGAAGATCAACCTTCTAATCATCAGATTGAACAGATTGATTGTTGTATATAATATGAGAGACATAAAACATGGACATCACATAAATCCCATTACATCAACCTGTAATAAATCATAATATCTAAAGTAGTCACAATTTGATTACAAAACGAAATGAGCAAAACTCGAATAAAAATATGATATATTGAAGCTAAAGCTGTACCAACATCAACTTCCATTCAAATCTGTCAATCATAAATCCATATTTTCATCTCCCAGGTAGCGATGGTCTTAGTTTACAAAACCAATGCATTTATAAAGGCCACAGGATCAAAACATTTCCTGCGGAAATCATCAAATTTGTTCCAAAAATTGTTGGGAATACAATCTCCCAAATCCCCATTGTTATCAAAACTAACATCCTATTCTAAAACCATGTAAAGAAATAGCATGTTGAGAGATGCCACTAGTGATTCAATCTCCTTTAGAAATCGTATGTACCTGTAAACGCACAAGAATACATGATTTCAGATTGTATTTTAGTTGTAAAAAACAAAGAATTCAAATTTTAGTAACTAGCTATAGAATCTCACGATTCTATAGCTAGTTATTATTATAACTGGAATCGTGTTTTATCAAATCAATCATAACAGACCAGATGTAATTTGAGCAAAAAAATATTGTGTTCTAATTCGAAACAAAAACAAAATCATACTAAAATTATGTTTAAAACACCATACCTTGGATTCAGGGATTCATTTCAATCAAGCAATTTTCGAATTTACAATGGAATTGGCCGCCTCCATGTTCTTAAAAACAACAAAGCCTGTAGTTTTTTGTCTTTTATCATTAGCTTGAGTTACGTTTTGCAATCTGTCGTTTTCTTTTGTTAGCACATTTACCTGGTCCTCCAAGGACTTGATCCGAGATTGAAGCAAAGGCACGTCTCTGTAATACTGGTCGAGCCACGACTGACATTCGTTGCACTGCGGTTGAACAGACTTTTTATTAATAGGTGGGGAACTTTTCATTTGACTTGTAGGTTCTCTGTCGAGTTTGATTCCCGGGAAGTCGGGGTTGTCTTTAAGACACGGTGGGAGGTTCATCACATAATCATAGGGTTTAACCAAGAAGAGTCTATGTGAATATGGATACTCCTCAGTTAGAAAACGTTCAACTTCGGAGTCATAATCCTCTCTTAACAGAATTGGGTTTTGGTCTACATTTTCCTTAGGTTTATTACGGGCGCATCATGAAACCCAACGCACTGCCCTTTTACCCTTGTAATTTATATCACTGTTGCCTTTACACTTTTTCTTTGCAGACCTTTTAACGGGCTTACCACCATCTTTATGATACGACTCAGGTAGAGTGTCGGGTTGGGTAGTGTCTGGGTAGGTTGCGGGTTCCACAGAGGGTAAGAGCGAAGGAGGAGAGATGACAGGTTCGATGAGGGTTTCTGTAATGATAGAATTGTCGACTTGTGCTACTTCAATGCTAGTAAAACCATTCCTTAATAGGAAGGCGTCCCAACAATCATCGGTTAACTTCATCTGATAAACCATAATGATTTTAATCAAATAGTGGTGGAACAGGATGGAATCAACTTTCTGCCTTTTAAAACGCTTTTCCATTTTGTATAAACTTCGGAGGAGAAAATATGGCATGTTTAAGGGAAAATCAATAAAACTCATGAGCAACCGCAAGTGGTATAAGAAAACCAAACCATATCTACCCTCACAGGTAACGCACTTCTTGACAATAGCTAACAAATCGTGCCATCTAGGTTTTAGAGCTGTAACGGGCATACCTTTGTCGTATTTGTTAATCTTCCTTGAGGTAAACAACAGTGACCAGGGCACTTCGTCAACCTTTGAGTTTTTAAACCATTTTTGTCCCATGGCTGGTAGACCAGTGGCTGAGCTAATGAACTCTTCATTTAACTCAAGATGGACGTCTCCAACTTTGGCTCTGCAACCATCGAACATTAGTGCGAATTGTTGAGCCACTGCTAAATTAAAACCCTCCTCAAACTTCTCAACAAAGACCCTCCAATCGTTTCTCTCTAAATCCTCTCGGGCATTATCAAACAATAACAGATTCTAGAAACCATTGGGTTCAATTCGAACTACAGGAGCCATGGCTAGCAGCACAAAACCGACAGGGTACTCAACGATAGGGTTCGACAGAATAGGAACAGAGCCATTTGCCCCGGGCTTCCCAACACAATGAAAAGGCAGCTCGAAAAGCAATGAAGGAGTGTTAATGCTATGCGTGCGAGGACAGTGGTGTAGGTCAAAGCCGTGCAAGAACATCATATCAGACTATACTTGAAAGACACCTCGGTGTAATGAAAATCATAACAGTTTAAAACCAATATATGTATATCCAAAAATTCGATCAATATGTCAAATAGACTATTGCATACCCATGATTTGATCAATAAAATCACTATGTCAAATAAACCATTACATAAAAAAATTTATAAATCAAAACCATATTAACAATAATCAAATGCATACATGGATGGTGTTTTGATACATATGTAACCAATAGTGTGTTTGAGGCCAAAGGGTGATAACCATGTAAATAATCAGGTTCATGATAAGCCAAGAAAAATAGACGATGAACATTAACCCTTTGATGAAATCAAACATGAACTCCAGCTGTAGGCTTTCATGCTTGCAGTCATGAAAATGAAAAGCAGGTACACAAAAAGAGAAGGATAATGGTGTCATTTAATGAGAAAAGTTGCGACAAGTAATGAGAAATTAAAAACCTTGTGTAGGCAGCTTGTAAAAAAGATAGAAATTAATATGGCTACCAACAATGGCGACACACTGGTAGAAGCAGTTATCTCTGCCAAACGAACAAGTCCAGATTAGGATAATGAGAAAAAATTCAACTCGAAAACAACCAAGAAACTATTTGAACATCATTATCAATCATAAAAATTCCAGTTTCAGATTGCTCGTTATTCTAAAGGATGAAAACTAATGACAATCTAGACAAAAGAGAAATAACGATGTTAAAGTTAAAATCTTCAATACTATTGACAGAGCCGCTGCTGCTAGCAGGCGTCCATAGCCTCGACAGGGATGTCAATTAATCCACTATGATATCTGTATCCTGCCAAGAAGTTCCAGATCAGAACAAAGGACATTTAAGGTCAAAAGATTCCATATCTGAGTATTTTCATATACCTGACATTGCTTCGCTGCCAGCAGGCCTGTTCAGTACCCCGACGAAGTTATCTTGGCGTCATGCATGCATTTACCCGCTTCCAGAAGACCTGTTCAGTATCCTGGCGGGTTTACAAGCATTTCCCACAGCTCTCTGAAGATTTATTTTGTTTTAAAAATATTTAATTGAGCGGGGTGACGCTGAAAATCCTGGTATTTTGAACATATTCTTGAGAGAATTTTTTAACTGTCCTCCATTAAGATCTGGAGATAGTTTGTTTATAAACCAACCTTCAAAGGCGGGGAGACATATCTGAGTTGTTCTCTTAAGGAACAGGGATAGCGTGAATTTTTTTTTATGGACGATCGTGAAAAGCTTCAGTCACAGATTGAAATCAAGAAACGCTTTTCAAACCACAAGCTTTCTTTAACATGGCTACAAACTTCAGAAAAAAAAATCATAATTGATGTTTTAACAATCTTCAGTAGTCATTTCAGAGGAGAAATTTTTCTGTTCTCTTTGTCTGAAACAGATCATGGTGCGGGTATGAGTGTTTCAAAAAGAAAGATTGATAAGCATAAATGGAAACAAAACACATCAGCGAAGAAAAATTGGAAAGCAAAAAAAAAAAAATCAAACAAAAAAATGCACAGAAGGTGTATCTGAAAACATCATGCAAAGAAAAAAAGGACCCCTTGGGAAACTAAAAGAAAAAAAGAAACACCTAGATTGATGTGAACGCAGTCTTACTCGTGGTCCTTGGGTCAGGGTTGATTCAGATTTATTTATCTCTTTACTTTCCATTTAAGATTTACATGACGATACTGCGTTTTTGAAAATAAATGTTCAACTAAAAGTGAAGAGAAAAGGATCAAGTGGACTTCCCTGATAACAGTTGTATTATGATTCTCGTGGTGTGCCCACTTGCGTTCATGACTGCATTATTACAAAGAGAAATTGTGAGAAATAAAACTGAAAAAAAAAACCTATTCCTAAACCTACCCTAACTATTAAACAAATCAGAATACTACATGAAGTCATGTTTCCAATGTAGCCATCAAAGTATCTCCAATCCTGCAATGGAAACAAGATCAAGCATTACTAATAAGAATCGTAACAGAAATATATCACACTTACCTTCATAATAATCATCTAAAAACGAAGTAAGCATGATCTTACCATTTCCTTGAATATTCGTATTGTACAAATCCTCCAGCCATTGTGCAATCTTGTCGTGATAAGGGTCATAATGGCATGGGAAAAAATAATTGTCAGGATTACGAGGAAATGAAATAACCATCAGCCAAGGCTGACATGCCCCATCTTCCTGACAACTCCCTAAGTGTTCAATAATTTCTTCACATGGAGGATCTAAAAGAAATATGTCACGCCTACTTCCAAGATACTTAGGTAAAAAGAAAGCAAGCACAACTTTATCTTTATTATGAAATTTTTTTATATATGAATATTCAAGCCATCCTAAGATCCTATCACAAAAATGAGGATGCAAACCATGACTTTGATGAAATGAATATATCAATGGGAAACTCATCATAGGAGGATTCATGCAATCAATTAGATCATTGGTTTGAATGTTTCCTTTGATGAGATTGATCATTTAAAAATGTGAAGCATAAGCATTAAGATTCGAGCTAAGCAAAGAACGAATATGAAATGTAGAAAGTTTGATCTCCATAAAATATGGTGCATTGTCTTTTTCAACAATAAACTGTGTGAAATCATCTCGCAACATGTCCTTTTCCCATGTGAGTGATGAAAGTGAACGAGCATCAAATCCGATTTTATCAATGTTATGCTTAGAATTAATTTCACCAAAATTTAAAATATTGAAAGGATATGATTGTGGTGGAAAAGAGTAGGATGTTGTAGGTAAGGTGTCAAGTCCAACAGAGTCTAGGAAGAGATCAGGATATAAAGAATAAAAGGAATCAGAAATAAGCACATGAAAAGAATCTCTTGAACTACGATGATTAACAATGGTATTCTCAAGACATTTCTCTTCACTTTCTTTAAAACTCTTACTCTGTTTTGGTGACGAATTCCTCAACATAGTATGATCATCTGGATTTACCTTTTGTGTGATAGATAATTCAAAATTTATGTGACAGACATCTAGTCTTTCCTGTGAACAAAGTGCATTTTGAGGATGAAGGTTTAAGGTTTCTTCTTCTAGTTGCATAACTTCTTATCTAATCAGTTTCATAGGAGTATTAGAACATTCAAGACGATTTTCGTCGCTTAAGTGTTCTTCAATGACTGATTTTAAATGTTGATTAGAGCATGAGTTACAAGGATGAGGATATTCACCTCGAGCCAGAAACGAATCTTCTTCCATACTGATCGTAGACTGAAAATACAATGATTCAAAGGAAAAACCAATTTGGTTGTTAATAATAACCTAGTCAATAGATTCTACCTCCCTAGCTCGTTCAACATTGTCGAAAGGATTCTTCTCATCTTGCGAAGAAAATTGTTCTTGCAGTTGAGTGATAGGATTTGCAATTGGTTCTTCGTTCATGATTGAATATGACTGGATGGAAGTGATGCAAGCATCATAGAAGAGATTTAATGCAAATGACATGTCATCGAGATGAAATTTACAGAGGATATGATAGAATCTTGTCAAAAAGTCTTCCGAAGATGAATCGCCGTTGATTAGCGAAGTATGAAATTCTTCACATAATTGATCGAAATTATAAATTTCAAAAGCATCTAGAAATTATATTCAAACCAATGTTTAATCCGACCTCTAAAAGTAAAAGCGAACAGTCTGCATAAAACTCTTAAATCTGAGATGTCATATTTGATGCATTTGCACCAAAACTTGTTAAGGTGGTATTTAGCAGATGTATTGCCTCCACCATCAAAGGTGAGTTTGGACAAGCGAAAGACTATCTCGTCGGGAACATTGGGTAATGAGAAGTTGATAGCATGTTCCAACACAGTGATTTGGGGAGCCATGGGGGAATTGAATACATTTAAATTAAAGGCTCCTACAAGGCCATCTTGTCAGTCGGCCCTCCTTCTAGCGCCATTTGTTGACGGGCGAAATAGACCGCTCGTCAACTGGAGGAGTGAATCCGGTCCGGGATTGTCTACTTAGTCCAAGATGTTTGGATTGATTCACACCGACAGGTTTAGTGGCTCCGTTGGCCGATCTAAGTCCTAAGAAAGTAAAAAAAAAAATGAAACTACAGAAGCTAACTTAATAAAACAGCTATTGAAATTCATATACAAATCTAATATGTATTTACAGTTTGCTAACTAATATTTATAAAATAGTTCTACTTATTATATGTACAATATATCTATATAATTATATCTCTAATACATGTATGATATTTACAGAATGTAGATTTTGATCTAAACCTACGAAAATCAAATATAAATTGATTTATGACAGCAAAGCTATCATTTAGTGTTTTTTGATTTTTATATCTTTTATAAACAAGAAATGAAATGATAGCTGTCTAATTGAGAAGCAAAAATAACAAATGATACAATGTATTTATACTATAGGAAATTATTATATTAAATAAACTAATAAAATGAAACTAGAAACTAACCTGTAATCGTATATCCTATTCGTCCTGTGTACATCATCTACTTTTGTTATTTGATGAGGCCAAACCGCACCAGATTTTACCAATGCTTCTCGTAAACGCGAAGCAGCAACACTTGAATGCTAATGACAGAACAAGATATGTAGCAACAACAATTTATAATTTGACAAATACTCACATTAAGATAAATTTGGCTATAAATATTTGTATGTAACTGCTTATTGAGTGAAGAAGATCAACCTTCTAATCATCCAATTGAACAAATTGATTGTTGTATATAATATGAGAGACATAAAACATGGACATCACATAAATCCCATTACATCAACCTGTAATAAATCATAATATCTAAAGTAGTCACAATTTGATTACAAATCAAAATGAGCAAAACTCAAACAAAAATATGATATATCGAAGCTAAAGCTATACCAACATCAACTTCCATTCAAGTCTGTCAATCATAAATCCATAGTTTCTGCTCCCAGGCAACGATGGTCTTAGTTTACAAAACCAATACATTTATAAAGGCCACAGGATCAAAACATTTCCTATGGAAATCATCAAATTTGTTCCAAAAATTGTTGGGAATACAATCTCCCAAATCCCCATTGTTATCAAAACTAACAGCCTATTCTAAAACCATGTAAAGAAATAGCATGTTGAGAGATGCCACCAGTGATTCAATCTCCTTTAGAAATCGTATGTACCTGTAAACGCACAAGAATACATGATTTCAGATTGTATTTTAGTTGTAAAAAACAAATAATTCGAATTTTAGTAACTAGCTATAGAATCTCACGATTCTGTAGATAGTTATTATTATAACTGGAATCTTGTTTTATCAAATCAATCATAACAGACCAGATGTAATTTGAGCAAACAAATCTTGTGTTCTAATTCGAAACAAAAACAAAATCATACTAAAATTATTTTTAAAACACCATACCTTGGATTCAGGGATTCGTTTCAATCAAGCAATTTTCAAATTTACAATGGCAGTGGCCGCCTCCACATTCTTAAAAACAACAAAGCCTATAGTTTTTTGTATTTTATCATTAGCTTGAGCTATGTTTTGCAATCTGTTGTTTTATTTTGTTAGCACATTTACCTGGTCCTCCAAGGACTTGATCTGAGACTGAAGCAAAGTCACGTCTCTGTAATACCGGTCGAGCCACGACTGACATTTGTTGCACTACTATTGAACAAACTCTGTATTAATAGGTGGGGAACTTTTCATTTGACTTGTAGGTTCTCTTTCAATTTTGATTCCCGGGAAGTCAGGGTTTTCTTTAAGACACGGTGGGAGGTTCGTCACATAATCATAGGGTTTAACCGAGCAGAGTTCGTGTGAATATGGATACTCCTCAGTTAGAAAACATTCAACTTCGGAGTCGGAATCCTTGCTTAACAGAATCGGGTTTTGGTCTGCTTTTTCCTTCGGTTTATTACGGGTGCATCGTGAAACCCAACGCGCTGCCCTTTTACCCTTGAAATTTATATCACTGTTGCCTTTACACTGTTGCAACTGCAAGTGGTATAAGAAAACCAAACCGTATCTACCCTCACAGGTAATGAACTGCTTGACATTAGCTAACAAATCATGCCAGCTAGGTTTTAGAGCTGTAACAGGCATACCTTTGTTGCAGTTGTTAATCTTCCTTGAGGTAAACAATAGTGACCAGGGCACTTCGTCAACCTTTGAGTTTTTAAACCATTTTTGTCCCATGGATGGTAGACCAGTGGCTGAGATAATGAACTCTTCGTTTAAATCAAGCTGGACGTCTCCAACTTTGGCTCTGCAACCATCGCATGTTAGCATGAATTGTTGAGCCACTGCCAAATTAAAACCCTCAAACTTCTCAACAAATACCCTCCAACCATTTCTCTGTAAATCCTCTCGGGCATTATCAAACAATAACAGAGTCTAGACACCATTGGGTTCAATTCGCACTACAGGAGCCATGTCTAGCAGCACAAAGCTGACAGGGTACTCAACGATAGGGTTCGATAGAATAGGAACAGGGCCATTTGCCCTGGGCTTTCCCAACACAATGCAAAGGCAGCTCGAAAATAAATGAAGGAGTGTTAATGCTATGCATGCAAGGACAGTGGTGTAGGTCAAAGCCATGCAAGAACATCATATTAGACTGTACTTGAAAGACACCTCGGTGTAATAAAAATCATAACAGTTTAAAACCAATATATTTATATCCAAAAATTCGATCAATATGTCAAATAGACTATTGCATACCCACGATTTGATCAATAAAATCACTATGTCAAATAAACCATTACATCAAAGATTTTATAAATCAAAACCATATTAACAATAATCAAATGCATACATGGATGGTGTTTTGATACATATGTAACCAATAGTGTGTTTGAGGCCAAAGGGTGATAACCATGTAAACAATCATGTTTATGATAAGCCCAGACAAATAGACGATGAACAATAACCCTTTGATGAAATCAAACATGAACTCCAGCTGTAGGTTTTCATGCTTGCGGTCGTGAAAACGAAAAGCAGGTATGCAAAAAGCGAAGGATAATGGTGTCGTTTAATGAGAAAAGTTGCGACGAGTAATGAGAAATTAAAAACCCTGTGTAGGCAGCTTGTAAAAAAGATAAAAATTAATATGGCTGCCAACAATAACATACCTTAGAAAGAATCATCAAAAGAATTTATCCTCCCTTGAATTTCGGCCTTCCTTACTTCACCTTCTCTCTAAAATTTGACTTAGATATCCTTTGGTTACCTCAATCACTTGTAGATATTTAATATGCTCAAGTGTGATATAAAATGAGAGAGCCTTGTCTCTTATTTATACTTTCATGTAGCTTCCTCAAGGGGTTACCTGTTAACCATCTTAACCCACTTTCCTTATTTTAGGGTTAACCAACTTCTAACCACTTGTCCAATTAGTAATTTATCCATTAAATTTATCATATAAAAAATTTATTTTCTATGTGTTAGCACAAGATTGGTTAAGGTGCCAACTGTCAAGAACAAGCATTGAAAACACTCTCAAAATTTTCGAAGAATCAAAAGAACCCATGGATTTACGCTATTGAATTGCACACAGACACAGAGGCGGGCGCTACCGAAATTCTGGCAGAGGTTGAATTGTGCAGATTTATTCTGCCATTTTTGAGTCACTAATTTAAAGCTTGGATTGTGAACAATTGAGAAGGTATTTTTGAAAAATGGAGGAGGTTTTTGTTTATAACATTCCAAATAACAAAAACCTCTCTCAATTTTTCAAAATGTGTTATGGTTTGATAAATATTATACATACAAGTGGAGCTACCAACTGTTTTACAGTGGCGCTACCTAATTTCCTGTAGCGGTCACGGTTTTGATATTCGCCTTGTTGGGTGGTTGCCAGCTATCAAGGAGGATTTGAATGGCTTCTCAATGATCATTTAGATGTCAAGGGACACCTGCACCTAATATTTATCTCCAACAAAGGCCTCATGCAATGAGGTGGAGACATTTTATTAATGACTTCCAACAAATTCCTGAAAATTAGCAGTTTGTTGGATTTGTGTCTCTTTGATTGTTGCCACGTATCTCCAAGGTTTAGAATCCAATGGAGGAGATGGGATTCGACCTCCTAAGGTTATGAGGATTCTATTTTCTATTTAAGGAAGGAAATATCTCTTGGATAAGGGGATTCATGAGCCAAGGGGGGCCAAGAGGCTATGTTTTTGTACTTTGACAGATTAATTTGAAGATAGCATGTCTTATCATTTTCCATGTTAAGAATTCATTTGCAAAAGGAAGTGATGTTTAGCTATGTTTTTTCTTTGTTTTGACTCTTAAGATTTGTTCTTCTTCAACAACAAGTGTGAGAGGGTTTCTTAGGAGGATCCTTTGAGATATTCTACCTTGTGTGTTGCTAAATCGCTTCTAAAAAGGATCTTCAAATTATGATTCTTCTTCTACGGTATCAATAGTATTCTTGAAAAGGATTTTCGCGTCTTTCTGTTTGCAGTTCTATGTTTTCTCATAAAAGTCTTCCACCTGAAAGCCTTGAAAGGCTAAACATTGATTTTGGATGATCTGTTTTGTTGCATATGGAAGATGATTTGTAGGGATAAATTTATATGATTTGTCAAGTCAATCAGATAGCTTCAGCCCTACCTCTCTCATAATTTCAAAATCAACTTTATTTTCGTATTTCTTGATGTGTAAGGCTTACCCCTATCCAGTCATGGGGTGACTCCTTATGCTATTAGTATCCACTTTGAATTATAGTACACTCATCACTTCACTTTACCTCAAGGGGTGTTGGGTTTTTACTCTTCTTGTACTCTGTCTGAGTTTATTGACCCAGGGTTCTTGTTTGTTCGGGTTTCCAGCAAAGCCTCTAAAACTATCGGCCCTCCTGGTAAACTAGAAGACAACACAACACACAGAATACACTGCACAGCCTCACTCGAGATAAATTTAATGGGTGGTTGTAAGACTCAGGTGTTTACAACCTAGGATTGAGTGAGAGATATGAGAACTGAATATTGAACCATCATTATAACTAGTAAACATAATGCATTTTTATTGACGAATAAACATGAAATACAACAACTCATTCATTAAGCATAGCTATAAAAACCGAAGACAATAAATATATGCATGCATTCATCACATAACACAGATGTTACCATGGTTCACCCCCTCTTAGGCTACGTCCACAAAGATTTGGCTCTCAGCTCTTTTATTATAGTATTTTCGCATCTACAACACCGTGCGCCCTAGAATCCTTCACATCTGGGTAAGATCTATATGACGCAGACTAGATCACACCAAGATCCTCAGCCTGCGATATAACCCTCAAGATCTACCATCACTCGTCTTCTCTATCTCAACAACTTATACAAAATAGATCATACAACAAAATATCACTTGTCAGCTTGCTACAATACTTCTCACTATATCAATGACTAGTTTTTTTGATAATAAAAAACCCAATGATACCTAAGTACATATAAGAACCCCTTATGATACCTAAGTAACTTTATTTATACATTTTCTGGCTCTTCAGCCTTTACAATGCATTATCAAAACCCTAACCCTACTGTCATTAGGTCTTCCTTGCATGCACGCATGTTTTTCTTCCTTCCAGCTGTCTCTTTCCTTGTGCACAATTTCTTTCCCAAAACACCTTACTTTTCTGCTTTGGCCTACCTCCAACAGTCCCCCAACATTGACATGTGGCTCATCCCGAGCCACCTAACCTTTGTGTGCTTCCTTGATCTCCTTGGTGATCGCCTGGAACTTTTCCTTGATCTATGTTGCCTGTGTCTGTGCCTGCGTAGTCTTCTCCTTGAGTGTGTCCACTAACTGGAATGCAACTTCGTCACTGACCAATTCTGCACATTTTTCCTGAGTCTGTTCTATCTATGCCTTGGCTTCCTTTTCCTATTCCAAGACTTCTGCTACCCGGTCTTGGAGCAGTTCCATTTGAGCATGTTGCTCTTGTTTCTGTGTTTTCACAGTGGTGAGTTATGCCTGCAGTTTTTGTTGGATTACTGAGAGGGGGGGGCGAATCAGTAATAGAGAAATGTAATACTTTTTAACCATATAATCCAAATGTTATATCAATGAATCATTATCATCCAATAACTTCAAAGTAAATAAGAAATGAACAAATGAACAAACATACACATACACAATAAACCATTGTTTTACATGGAAACCCAAATCGGGAGAAACCACGAAATTCTTTTTCTTATATGTCTTGAAGAATTACATTCATTGGAAGCACCAAATTCCTTTGTTTTCCAGCTACAACTGGAAGGAGGCTCCAAACCCCTAGTTTCTCAGGCTACAACTTGAGGTAAGCTCCAACTCCCCAATTCTTTGGCTACAACCAGAAGGAGGCTACAACCCCCTATGTTTTCCAGCTACAACCGGAAGGTGGCTACAACCACCTGCCCTTGCCTCGTCCTAACACCCTGAAGTAGAAGTAGAATGATGGAACTACTGTCAACCTATCACTGTGATATATACCACTGTAAACATGTACCAATAAATCCAAACCATGCATCAACCATGCATCAACCTGTACCTCAACCTGTAATCAACCTGTACCATAAACAAGTGCATCAACCATGCACCAACCTATACCAAATAACCTGTAAACAACCTATACCATAAACAAGTGCATCCAACCATGTACCAAGTATGTACCAATCATGTGTCAACTACTCATCAACTATGACTCATAAATATGTACCAACATCATCAACTATACACCTCATGTATGTGCCAACTCATCAACTACTTGTCTCAACCATGTACTCAACATGTACCTCAACCAGAACCCCTCATCAATTTCATCATCCAAATCTGATTTGTAGTTCTATAATAGACCTGGTGTATATTATCACATTCCTACAAACCTTCCCTAACTTCAACAACAAGAAACTAGCATTTTCATCAAACTTTTCTTTAGTCTCACGTGCCTAGTTTTGGTTTAGTCAACAACCCTAACTTGAAGTAATCATAACTTTGTACCTGTAATGTATAAAGATCCGAAACTGATAAAAAATATTCTTTAGTGTTTTTTATACAATTCAGCTAGGTGTCACTACTTGGAACCTCTCAGAAAAGGTGTTATAGCAAAAATGGCATACCTTGCTGAATTCTGGCTTATTCTAGAGAGCGACCTTGTAGAGCATGCCCCGCACGTAATATTTGTTGAATTGATATGAAACTTTTACACAGAATACTAATGACTGTAACCTAACCAACACATTTGGTTTCACTAAATTTCGATCTTTTATGAAGAAGTTATGACATTTTTATCCGAAACACTTGTTTTTTACTAGTTTCGAGACTAGCCACAAACCCTATTTTCCACGGAGTGTATCTCCAAAAATACAATGACCCACAAGATTAATTTTTTACCACAGATACTTGGATATGTTTTCTCAATGGTGTAGCAATTTCACATTCTGAATCATTTTATAAAAAAAATTATAGCGAAAATGGTGAGATGACCTGTAAATAACATACCTTAGAAAGCACCATCAAAAGAATTTATCCTTCCTTGCATTTCGGCCTTATTTTCTTCACCTTCCCTGATAATTTCAGCTTAGATATCCTCGGTTACCTTAGACACCTATAGATATTCAATATGCTCAAGTGTGATTAAAATTATAGAGCCTTGCCTCTTATTTATACTCTCCAAGTAGCTTCCTTAAAAGCATCTTCTAGGTCACTTGGCCCCACTTTCCTTATTTTAGGGTTAACCCACTTCTAATTTATCCATTAAATTTATTATTGAAATAATTTATTTTGTGTTCACTTTGAATTATAATACACTCATTACTTCTCTTTATTATTTACCTTTTAAAAATCTCTTAAACCACTTTGACTACTTTGACCTTTTGGGGCTTCTAGATGACATATGAGGGTCCTCCAAATTCGTAAGGCCATAACTCTCAAACCGTGAGGAGTTATGTGATGTTCCACATACAAATAGAAATGGAATGACATGTACTATCCATATAGAATAGTACTTACTGAAAATATATCATAACTCATACTGTTATCCATCAAACAAACTTGGGTCCATTACCCAAACCTGGGGTCTCCAACTTCTCATGGCCATAACTCTCTAACCGTGAGGAATTATGTGACGTTCCACATACCACCGGAAATGGAATGACAATAAATATCCATCTAGGATAGTTTACCTGACAAATTCATCATCCTTCATCTCATTATTCCACAATTAAGCATCGGTTCTCTTACTCCGCAAAGCATCTTCCCATGAGGGATTTCACCATAAGGGTACCACTTTGGAGTTCATCCATCTTTATTTCTTATCAAAAATGACAAGACAATAATGTGTCATCTTTACATCAAAAAATAGTGGGTCCATTACCCAAACCTTTGTGCTACGGTGCTTTCTTTAAGGGTTGACATCAATGACAACCAACCTTAATCAACAATCTCCCCCTTTGGCATTGATGGCAACACTCTGATGCAATACTGAAATCATATCACTCATGCTCCCCCTGGAACC
>ML780633.1:2132631-2152986 GCA_009831015.1 Picea engelmannii
ATGACTCATCAATATGTACCAACATCATCAACTATACACCTCATGTATGTGCCAAATCATCAACTACTTGTCTCAACCATGTACTCAACATGTACCTCAACCAAAATCCCTCATCAATTTCATCATCCAAATCTGATTTGTAGTTCTATAATAGACCTGGTGTATATGATCACATTCCTGCAAACCTTCCCTAACTTCAACAACAAGAAACTAGCATTTTCATCAAACTTTTCTTTAGTCTCACATGCCTAGTTTTGGTTTAGTCAACAACCCTAACTTGAAGTAATCATAACTTTGTACCTGTAATGTATAAAGATCCGAAACTGATAAAAAATATTCTTTAATGTGTTTTATACAATTCATCCAGTTTTCACTACTTGGAACCTCTCAGAAAAGGTGTTATAGCAAAAATGGCATACCTTGCTGAATTCTGGCTTATTCTAGAGAGTGACCTTGTAGAGCATGCCCCGCACGTAATATTTGTTGAATTGATATGAAACTTTTAAAAAGAATACTAAAGACTATAAACTAACCAACACATTTGGTTTCACTGAATTTGGATCTGTTATGAAGAAGTTATGACATTTTTATCCGAAACACTTGTTTTTTACTAGTTTCAGGACTAGCCACAAACCCTATTTTCCACAGAGTGTAACTCCAAAAATACAATGACCCACAAGCTTAATTTTTTACCACATATACTTGGATATGTTTTCTCAATGGTGTAGAAATTTCACATTCTGAATCATTCTATAAAAAATTTATAGCGAAAATTGTGAGATGACCTGTAAATAACATACCTTAGAAAGCACCATCAAAAGAATTCTTCCTTCGTTGTATTTCGGCCTTCTTTTCTTCACCTTCCCTCAGAATTTTGGCTTAGATATCCTTGGTTACCTCAGAAACCTATAGATATTCAATATGCTCAAGTGTGATTAAAATTATAGAGCCTTGCCTCTTATTTATACTCTCCAAGTAGCTTCCTTAAAAACATCTTCTAGGTCACTTGGCCCCACTTTCCTTATTTTAGGGTTAACCCACTTCTAATTTCTCCATTAAATTTATTATTTAAATAATTTATTTTGTTTTCACTTTGAATTAATACACTCATTACTTCTCTTTATTATTTACACTTTAAAAATCTCTTAAACCACTTTGATTACTTTGACCTTTTGGGGCTTCTAGATGACATATGAGGGTCCTCCAAATTCGTAAGGCCGTAAATCTCAAACCGTGAGGAGTTATGTGATGTTCTACATACCACCAGAAATGGAATGACATGTACTATCCATATAGAATAGTATTATCTGAAAATATATCATAAATCATATTGTTATCCATCAAACAAACTTGGGTCCATTACCCAAACCTGGTGTCTCCAACTTCTCATGACCATAACTCTCTAACCGTGAGGAGTTATGTGACGTTCCACATACCACCGGAAATGGAATGAAAATAAATATCCATCTAGGATAGTTTACTTAACAAATTCATCATCCTTCATCTCATTATTCCACAATTAAGCATCGGTTCTCTTACTCCGCAAAGCATCTTCCCATGAGGGATTTCACCATAAGGGGACCACTTTGGAGTTCATCCATCTTTACTTATTATCAAAAATGACAAGAAAATAATGAGTCATATTTAAATCAAACAATATTGGGTCCATTATCCAAACCTTTGTGCTGCGGGGATTTCTTTAAGGGTTGACATCAATGACAACCAACCTTAATCAACAATCTCCCCCTTTGGCATTGATGGCAACACTCTGATGCAATACTGAAATCATATCACTCATGCTCCCCTCGGAACCATGCTTCTATCCTCTATATCTGATAAATTTTCCTCTATCCTCTGCCTCTGATAAATCTACTCCCCGTGGAACCATGCCTCTGTCCTCTACATCTAATAAATCTCTCCCCCTTTGTCATCAATGGAAAAGGTATTTTTCCATCTGGGGATGCTCCCCCTGACTGAACTGTTCTCTTATGGTGCTTCCTCATGTACATCTGAGACATATAAGATAATCATTCAAAAAACATTCAAAAAGCATTCATTTTGGAGTAGAAATAACTCCAAGTCTTTGGCGAAGATATTCAAAGGCTTCCCATGGAAGTGGTTTTGTAAAGATGTCTGCCACTTGTTCTTTTTTTCCCACATACTCAACTATGATGTTCTTTTATGCAACCTATTCCCGTAGAAAGTGATACTTGATTGGAATGTGATTCGTCTTGGAGTGCATCACTGGGTTTTTTGAGATATTGATGGCACTTGTATTATCACAATATATTGGAATGGGCTCATCATACTCAACCTGTATATATGTCAAATTTTGTTTCATCCAAAGAACATGTGTACAACATGTTGTTGCTGCAATATACTCTGCCTCGGTTGTAGATAGAGATATTGATGATTATTTCTTGCTTAGCCATGATACCAAACACTCACCTAAGTCGAACGTCGCTACACTGGTGCTTCGTCGGTCATCAATACAACCTACCCAATATGCATCTGTGTAGGCAATAAGTGATAGATATTTTCCTTTTGGATACGATAATCCAAACTCTTTTGTTCCTTTGAGATATCTGAAAATCCTGTTTACTGCTAATACATGTGATTCCTTTGGTGCTGCTTGAAATCGTGCCACCTGTCCAACTGCTTGCATTACATCTACTCTGGATGTTGTCACATATAGTAGGCTTCCAATCATTGACCTGTATTGCCTCTGATATTTAGACTTTGAATCATCATCTTTGCTCAACTTACAACTGGTTTGCATGGGAGTGATAACTAGTTTGCAATCTTCCATTCTAAACCTCTTTAGCATTTCTCTGATATAATTGGTTTGAGAAATAAAAATTCCTTGGTTGCTTTGACGTATCTGAAGTCCCAAAAAGAAGGATAGTTCTCCAAGTAATGACATTTCAAATTCAGTATGCATGTCTTTTGCAAATTTCTAGCTTAACCTGTCATCATCACTAGAAAAAATAATATCATCAACATAAACTTCAATTAATAAAATATTACCTTGACTTACCTTGATGTAGAGGTTGTTATCTGCACTTCCTTTTCTGAACCTTGACTACTGCAGATACTTATCCAATCTGGAGTACCATGCTCTAGGAGCCTGTTTGAGACCATACAAGGCCTTCTTTAATTTACATACATAGTCTGTGTTCTCTGACAACTGAAATCTTTCTGGTTGTTCAATGTAGACTTCTTCTTCAAGTTCCCCATTCAGAAAAGATGATTTTACGTCCATATGATATACTTTAACATTTTTGGAGCATGCATAAGCTAAAAGTAAACGGATTGCTTCCATTCTGGAAACTGGGGAAAATGTCTCTTCAAAGTCGATTCCTTCAATCTGTGCATATCCTTTACATACCAATCTAGCTTTATTCCTTGTAACCTGTCCATCTTCATTCAATTTATTCCTGAAAACCCATTTTGTGTCAATCACATTCTTATTCTTTGGTCTTGGAACCAATTCCCAAGTGTCATTTTTCTCTATTTTATCCAATTCTTCATCCATGGCCTTATTCCAAAATTCATCCTTGTTGTCTTCTTCAAAATAGTTTGGTTCAATTGTAGATAAGAGTGTTAGGTGTGTTTGTTCTGGTGAATAGATTTTTCTTCTAGTCTCAACTCTTGCGTCTTTGTTTCTAACAATCCGATCTGAAGGATAATTCTTCTTTACTCATTTGCTAGGTGTCTTTGGAGATACTTTCTGAACTTTCTCTTCTGCTTCTGTCAAATTCTCTTCATATTTGTTGGATTCTCTTCATCTTCATCTTCCTCTTCTACTTCTTTTTCATCTTCTTCTTCGAAAATTGTTTCTATTGATTTGTTTTCTTCTTCCTTTGATTATGGTCTTCCTGTTTCATCAATTGTTACGTTGATGCTTTCCACAACTTTGCTCAATCTTAGGTTGTAACAATTGTATGCTTTCCTTGTACTTGAGTAACCAACAAGTATTCCTTTGTCCACACGAGAGTCAAACTTTCCCATTCTTCCATCTTCTCTTTTGATGTAGCATTTTCTTCCAAAAACTCTGAAGTGCTTCACATTTGTTGGTCTTCATTTCCATAGCTCGTAGGGAGTTTTATCAGTGTTGTTTCTGAGAATTACTCTGTTTTGAATGTGAACAACTGTATGCACTACCTGTGTCCAAAATATATCTGTCAATTTGGAATCCATTAGCATTGTTCGAGCCATTTCTTGTACTATCCTATTCTTTCTTTCAACAACTCCATTCTGTTGAGGTGTCCTAACAATGGAGAATTGCCTTTTTATTCCATGACTTCTACAGTAGTCCATAAATTCCTTTGAAGTGAACTCTCCTCCATTATCAGATCCCAAACATTTGATTCTTGAATCGATCTCATTTTCCACAATTTCCTTGTAGATATTGAAGTTTTCAAAAGCTTCTGACTTGTTCTTGAGAAAGCAAATTGCAGTCATTCTTGTATAATCATCAAGTAATAACATAAAGTATTTTTCACCTTTTAATCCATTTGTTGTAGTTGGTCCAACTAGATCAGTGTGCACAATTTCCAGTGGTCTTGTTGTCAAATATTCCTTTGATTTGAACCTGGTCTTTGTTTGTTTTCCTTGTTGACAATGCTTGCATAAAGTGTTGGTTGGTTTCGTGATCTGGTGAATTTCTCTGACTGGTTCTCTTTTACTGACTTTGACAAGGTTATCAAAATGCATGTGACCCATTCTTCTATGCCATAGAAAACTCTCATCTTCCTTTCCTAGACAACACTTTTCATTTTCAATTTCACTTAACACATATATGTTGTTTGAAGTTCTTGCAGCTATACCGACCAATCTCCCTGAACCTTCTTTTCTTATCTCACACTTTTCTGAATCAAAAGTAAGTTTATGACCTTGGTCACACATTTGACTCACACTTAGAATATTATGTTTCATATCTTCTACCAGTAGAACATTTTGTTCCTTTTCATTCTTGTTCCCAATTCGGACTATGCCTTCTCCAATGATTTTGGATGAATTATCATTTCCGAAGTAGACTGATCCATTTTTTTCTTTTCATAATGTAAGAAATTTTTCTTTATCACCTGTTATGTGTTTTGAACATCCACTATCAACATACCAACAATGTTTATTCTTCTTAGCTTGTAGAGAGACTGTGCATTCTTCATTGTTATACTGATCTTGCTTTCTTATCCATGTCGTTTTCTGAGGTTCTTGTCTGTGACTGTTGTTATTTTGTTGAGGTTCTTTGAGGTTCTTTAGGATGGTTAATCTCTAGTTTTCTGAGGTTCTTGTCTGTGACTGTTGTTATTTTGTTACTATTCCTTTAACTCCCTAATGTGATTTAATCTAAGAAATCTTTGAAACTATCCTAGATTGTGATCATGTGGGCATGTATGGGCCCATTACAAAACCTTTAAAATTCCCTAGTGATTTAATCTAAGAAAGAAAATTTCAACACTATCCTATCTTTGTAGCATGTGGGCATGTATGGGCCCGTTACAAGTTTAAGGTGTGCTTGAAAAATAAACTAAGAGGACTCCCGAGGGGGTGTTGTCCTCTCCTAAAGATTTTGTCTTTTTTTTTTTTTAAGGGAGATGAAACTTTTCCTCAACCTCTTTTTGATTCTCAAGATCACTTTGGAGCGCGAGAGAAGAGCATACTCAAGGATTGATATCCAATTTCTAGTCCCAATGCAAGTTTTATATGTGATGTAGAATGATTCCAACTTTATATTCTTAGTCAAAGCGAGCCATCCATGTGGAAAAATGAAAGCAAAAGAGGAAATAATGATTTTAAACCCCCTAAGTGCCTATGTTTTGACTAATCCCTTTATATGGAAAGGGAAATAAGTGTAGTGCGGATTACAACATGCATGAAATCATTTTTAAGAAGGTTAGGGGCCTTCCACAAATCACAAAAAAGGATTACAATGTGTATTTTTCTACACATTTGTGCGGGTCTTAAAGTAGACAGAGGCACTCTGAGCGCCACTGCACAAACTAAAAAATACTTTTGAGCACAGGTGCACATAAGGCGCTGAGTAATACAGTGATTTTGGTGCACCTGCGCACGATGCACGACTGTGGGCCAATAAACCCGCGCACCACTGTCACACGGTCATGAAGAAAATTTCGGATGGAATTCTCTCAACTCATATTTGAATTTGATGTTTTGCAGGTCATCTTGGGTCAGTTATGGTACCTGAAGGTTAAATAAACAGAAATAAGAGCTAAAATAACCCAAATGGGGTAGGAAATTGATACCTTCCCAAATGGAGTCGCCAATCTGTTGCGCCTCTTTTGTCACCTAAATGAGCAAAATAGAGGTGCTTACAAGCTTAGTTGGGTTACCTAAGAAAGATAGCAGTAAAGTAAAGGATTATAAAAATAACCATAAAATACTAAGATAAGAATTAAACTAGGAAAGGAAAAAACAACTAAACTATTGTGCATAAGGACATTGTTGATTAAGGTTGGTTGTCATTGATGTCAACCCTTGAAGAAAGCCCTGTAGCACAAAGGTTTGGTTAATGGACCCAATATTGTTTGATGTAAATATGACTCATTATTTTTTTGTCATGGTTGATAATAAATAAATATGAATGAACTCCAAAGTGGTCCCCTTATGGTGAAATCCCTCACGGGAAGACGCTTTGTGGAGTAAGAGAACCCATGCTTAATTGTCGAATAATGAGATGAAGGAAAGTGAATTTGTTAGGGAAAATATCCTAGATGGATAATGTTTGTCATGTCATTTCCGGTGGTATGTGGAATGCCACATAATTCCTCACGATTAGAGAGTTATGGCCTTACGAAGTTGGAGGACCCCAATATGTCATCTAGAAGCCCCAAAAGGTCAAAGTAGTCAAAATGGTTTAAGAGATTTTAAAAGCTAAATAATAAAGTGAAGTGATGAGTGTATTATAATTCAAAGTGAATAAAAAATAAATTATTTCAATAAAAAATTTAATGGAGAAATTAGAAGTGGACCCAACCCTAAAATAAGGAAAGTGGGCCAAGTGACCTAGAAGATGTTTTTAAGGAAGCTACTTTGAGAGTATAAATAAGAGGCAAGTCTCTCTCATTTGAATAACACTTGAGCATATTGAATATCTATAGGTGTCTGAGGTAACCAAATGATATATAAGCCGAAATTCTGAGGAAAGTGAAGAAAAGAAGGCCGAAATGCAAGGAAGGATAAATTCTTTTGATGGTTCTTTCTAAGGTATGTTATTTACAAGTCATCTCACCATTTTCGCTATAACTTTTTTTCTATAATGATTCAGATCCTGAAATTGCTATGAAAGTGAGAAAACATATCCAAGTATATGTGGTAACAAATGCAGCTTGTGGGTCATTTTATTTTTGGAGTTACACTCCGTGGAAAATAGGGTTTGTGGCCAGTCATGAAACTAGTCAAAATCAAGTGTTTCGGGTAAAAACGTCATAACTTCTTAATAACATATCCAAATTCAGTGAGAACAAATGTGATGGTTAGGGTACAGTCTTTAGTATTCTTTGAAATATTTTTATATCAATTCATCAAACATTTTGTGTGGGGCACGCTCTACAAGGTCGCTCTCTAGAATAAGCCAGAATTCAGCAAGGTATGCCATTTTTGCTATAACTCCTTTTTTGAGAGGTTCCAAGTAGTGACACTTGGAGGAATTGCATAAAAAACACTAAAGAACATTGTATATCAGTTTAAAATCTTTATACATTAAAGGTTTAAAGTTATGATTACTTCAAGTTAGGGTTGTTGACTAATCCAAAACTAGGCATGTGAGACTAAAGAAAAGTTTGATGAAAATGATAGTCTCTTGTTTTTAAAGTTAAGTAAGGTTTGTAGGAATGTGATCATATACACCAAGTCTATTACAGAGCTACAAATCAGATTTGGATGATGAAATTGATGAGGGCTTTTGGTTGTGGTACATGTTGAGTACATGGTTGAGACAAGTAGTTAATGAGTTGGCGCACATACATGAGGTGTATAGTTGATGATGTTGGTACATATTAATGAGTCATAGTTGATGAGTAGTTGACACATGATTGGTACATACTTCATACACGGTTGGATGCACTTGTTTATGGTACAGGTTGATTACAGGTTGGTGCATGGTTGATGCACTTGTTTATGGTACATGTTCAATACAGGTTGAGGTACAGGTTGATGCATGGTTGATGCATGGTTCAGATTTATTGGTATAGGTTTACAGCGGTATATCTGATAGTGATAGTGTGACAGTGGCTCCATCATTCTACTTCTACTTCAGGGTGGCAGGACAGGGCAAGGACAGGTGGTTGTAGATGGAGAACATAGGGGGTTGTAGCCTCCTTGTGGTTGTAGCCAGAGAACTGGGGAGTTGGATCTTCCCTCAGGTTGTAGCCTAAGAGACTAGGGGTTTGGAGCCTCCTTCCAGTTGCAGCTGGAAAACAAAGGAAGTTGGTGCTTCCAATGAATGTAATTCTTCAAGACATATAAGAAAAATCATTCTGTGGTTTTCTCTCGATTTGGGTTTCCACGTAAAACACTGGTGTACTGTGTATGTGTGTGATTGTTTATTTCTTACTGCTCATTATTGGATAATAATTCTACATTGATATAACATTTGAAGAAAAAGGATTATAACTACACTATTACTGATTCACCTCTGTTTTTCTCATTTTTTCACCTAAATGAGCAAAATAGAGGTGCTTACAAGCTTAGTTGGGTTAGCTAAGCAAGACAACAGTAAAGGAAAGGGTTAGAAAAATAACCATAAAAGACTAAGATAAGAATTAAACTAGGAAAGGAAAAAACAACTAAACTATTGTGCATAAGGACATAAGAACAAGAAACAAACAAGACTAATGTCACCAATGGAAAGGATTGTATTAGTGAAAAGAAAACACCGAAAAGAAAGGGGACTTTGGGTCCCTTCTTCCTCCAAGGGAGGGCTCTTGGACCCCCAAGATTGAGCTCTTCTTACAACTTGAAAACTCGAAAGAAATGGTGAAAGAATCCCAAGCTAACCCACTCAAAAGGTGATGTGGATTGCCCAAATGGAATGGTGTTAGTATGCTCTTGAAGAGAAAAAAGGATTCCCCAAGAGAATAGCAACAGCATAACCTTACAAATGAATTCCTTGAAAATGTAGCGCAACCATGGCCTTGTTTTATAACACCACTTTGAGGTATTGTGCAACCAACTTTTAGTGTGAAAAGGGGTTGTTTAGGGCACCTTTAGGTCTTTGACCAGCCACCCAGCCGGATCCAGCCTAGATTTGGATGTCAAATCGACTTGGAAGCTGAACCAAAAGTGGGTGGGAGGCCGACAAACATCATAAATGCGTCGTTCTCAGGTGTGCGTGGATTTTAGCGTCCACAGTCGCACATCATGTGCATGTGCACTTTTCCTGCATTTCTTGATGGCACATGTGCGTGCGTGCCCTGTGTAGTCATAGCGCATCTTCATTTTATAACTGGTTGTATAGTTTTGGACCTTTTGAAAATGCTTTTTTGGTAATTTTGGTCCATGGGTGAACTCATAGCTGTTTGAAGATGTTGGATTCCTATAACCATTTGTGGACCAAATTTTAGTGATAACACGAAGTATCCACAGGAAGGTGTGCAAGAATAGACCGCGCAGTAAGATAGCTTGGCACAGAAATCAGATAACCAACCAGTTTTCACAGACTAAATGATTTGGAAACTTTCTTGACACAATACAAAGAAGAAGTATTAGAGAACCAGAGACTATTAGCACTATATTTAGCACTAAAAGATACACCCACAATATGGTGGGGTGCGCACAAAGAGACCATCACAAATTGGTACCAATGCAAATGATTACTGTGCATAAGGTTCGATGCAGAACAGATATGGAACAACCGACAAAAGTATGATGGACTAGGAATTCCAACAAAATACCTGGAAGCATGTAAAACACTATGGAAAATGACACCACCAAAAGAATGGTCTCACCACTTCATTCATACTTTAGAAGGCATACCCGCGAATTGGTATATAGACTAGGAAATGCGAAAAGGAACCCAGACATGGGTGACACTCCAACAAAACTTTACAGTGACTTTCTCATTTGAGCATGAGAACCCCAACATAGACACAACCCTGAAACGGATCAAAGATGTCATATTCATTACATATTCATAAGTGGAAGTTATCACAAAGGTACAGTAGCGGAATAAGCAGACAGTCAAAGAATTGTTGTCATGCTACCATATACAGGAAGAAGCACCGGATGAAGATGATATGCACGACATTCAAATCAAAGAAGTCAAAGGTGAGAGAGAGGTGGAAGGACCACCCTTAGAATTAGAGGTCATCTCTATGCCAATCAATATCAAGAAGGTTAACATAGGGACCGATGAGCAGCCCAAAATGTCCAGCATTGGAGATTATTGGGACGAACAGACACTAGAAAGCATCACAGAATTGTTGTGCAAATACAATGACCTTTTTCCCACAACCTTTATAGAGATGAAAGGAATAGTTGGAGAATTAGGAGAAATGAAGATACCACTCAGACCTAATGCGAGACCCATTAAACAATGACCATACAGAATGAACCCCATCTACAAATAGAAAGTTAAAGATGAGATTGACAGGATGCTCAAGGCTGGCATCATTGAACCAGTCGAAGAATCAGAATGGATAAGCCCGATGGTAGTACAGGATAAGAAAGAGGAAAGAGGGATCAAGATATGTGTCGACTTGAGGAAGTTGAATGATGCCTTCTTACACGACCCATTCCCCACACATTCATGGATGAAGTACTCGAGAATGTAGGAGGACACGAAGCCTATTCATTCACCAATGGATTCTCCGGATATCACCAGATTAAGATAGCATAAGAGGATAGACACAAGACCAAATTTGCGATAGAATGGGGATCTTATCAGTACAAATTCATGCCGTTCGGACTGAAGAATGCACCTGCGATATTCTCCAGAGTGGTCATCGCAGCATTTAAGGAATTCATCCACCAATTTCTCGAAGTATAACTGAATGATTGGATGATTTATATCCTATTAAAAAACCATGTGGAAGTCTTACGCCTGATGTTAGAATGATGTAGACAGTGCCAGATATCACTGAATATCAAGAAATGCATATTTGGAACACCATTTGGGATACTACTGGGACACATAGTATGAAAACAGTGTTTATTAGTAGATCCGGCCAAAATCCCAGTCATTGTCAACCTACCAGCACCAAAAACAGTCCGCCAACTAAGAGAAACGTTAGGACACACGAGGTATTACAAGAAAATCATCAAAGGCTATGTGCAGATTATAGCACCCATGGAAAAACTGTTAAGGAAGAATACTAGGTATCAATGGAACGACGAGTGCCAACACGGTTTGGATACTCTGAAGAAAAAAGATGGTCTCCGCACCAATACTGGTATTTCTAGACTGGGAGAAGATATTCCATGTACATGTAGATGCATCAACAATAACACTTGGAGCCATTTTAGCACAACCAGGAGCAAGAGACTTGGATCACCCGATAGAGTTCACAAGTAGGAAAGTATCAGACTCAGAACAGAATTATAACATGACGGAAAGAGAAGGCTTAGCTATGGTTTACACACTACAGAAATACAGACATTACCTATTGGGAAAACACTTTAAGATGTTTAAAGATTACTCAGCCCTGAAATACTTAGTTAATAAGATAGTGTTGGGGAGGAGAATCTGTTGATGGTTACTGCTATTTCAAGAATTTGACTTCGAGGTAATAGTCAAACTAGGGAAACTCAATGTAAGACTTGACCACCTATCGAGGGTCACAAATGGAGAAGAACCAACAAATCTGGAAGACAACTTTCCAGATGCACTGCTTTTCTCAGTATAGATTGTTGACGATTACTTCACAGAGATCATCTAGTACTTGAGCACAGACACTACGCTGCAAGGATATACCACCGCGTAGAAGAAGAACCTGGTAGTCCGCGCATCTGACTATCAACTGATCATAGGTCACCTATACAAAATGGGCACAGACAACATCTTATGAAGATACATACTAGACTATGAATGACCAAGAATTTTAGCAGAAGCCCATGAAGGAATAGTAGGAGGGCACTATGCAGGAAACACCACCGCGCAAAAAGTACTACGCGTAGGATTATGGTGGCCAACGATATATAGAGACTCGAAAGAATATTTTCAACAATGCGATGTCTGTCAATGGGTCTGCAAAGCCAACAAAAGGGACGAGATGCCACTATGACTGTAAGTGACACTTCAAGCATTTGACAAATGGGCAATATACTTTGTGGGACACATTAACCCACCCACCAAGAGAATAGGGGTGAGATATATTATCACCACGATAGAATACTTAGTGATATGGGTGGAAGTCACACCAGTAAAAGATTACAGTGCAGAGATAGCCGCCCACTTTATTTTTGAACAGGTAATTACTAGATTTGGGTGCCCAAGAATTTTGATGAGAGACCAAGGAACACACTACATCAACGGCACCATCTGAGTGATGCTCAAATATTTTGAAGTTCATCACCAAAAAAGCACACCGTATCACCCACAGGCTAATGGCAAAGTAGAAGCCTTCAACAAAATTCTAGAGAATGCCCTCACGAAGATATGTAACGTCAACATGGATGATTGGGATCTCAAGGTACCAGCAGTACTATGGGCATATAGAGCCACATGAAAAAAGTTGACAGGTCACACACCATTCAAACTGGTCTATGGTCAAGAAGCAGTAGTGTCGTTAGAGTTTCTAATACCTAGTCTACATGTAGCAACTATCACACAAATGAAAGAACGAGGCGCATTCCAAGAATGATTGGATCAATTACTGTCAATGGAGGAAGACTGAATCTTGGTAGGATTCCATCAACAAGTATAGAAAGTGAGAGACAAAGCGTGGCATGACCGCCACATCAAGAGAAAGATGTTCAAGGAAGGAGATCTAGTATTTATATATGACAGTAAAGCACTGCAGCACCCAGGGAAGCTGAGAATGCATTGGCTAGGACCATACGAGGTAAAAGTTGTTATGAATGGAGGAGTTGTATAGTTGAAAGATCTAGCGGGTGCAGACCTCAGAAGAATGATCAATGGGAGTCTGTTGAAGCTATACAAGGATAGTCGACTACCCATCGTGCAATAAATGGTTAAAAAAAGGGGGGGGGGATTAAAAATAGCGTGCATCTTGACGGATAAGTTGCATACGAAACACGAAACTAGTGAGGGAAAAGACAATGGCCATATCGGAAAGGGAAACAAGCAGGAAAAGGAAAGTCAGAAAAATCACACTGATAAGACAGCATAAGGCAGAACTAAAGAAAGGCAAGGACAGATGGGATGTCGCACTAAACGCACCAACTGGCGATGACAAGTAGCCATAAGGGAAGGTCCGAAACCTCCGTGGATGCATTGAACCCACACTTATGGTGCATTAATCGTACAAAGTAGGAGGCGTCCTCAACAAGTCAACAAGCTTCATGGCACACCCATACAACACACAGGCACAAAAACAGTTAGTCTATTCACAAAAGAAGAACAGAGAAAGAGAAATAGTAGCCCGAACGCACAGAGCGCGATCACAGAGCTTATCCGAGCTAGTTGAACCAAGAAAACATCTGACAGACACCGGTATGGCACCACCAAAGCTCGCAGAACTAGGCCAAATAGTCAGACCAACTAGGGTTCAAACTAGGTCACGAGGAACACAAGAGGAAAATGAGCAACAGCCACCAGAGATCATTGATATTGACGAAATCCCATCACCGAAGGACATTCCAGTGGAATCAACACCGATCCAGGAAGAAATTCCGCATCCCTAAGTGGAAACCATGAAAGAAGATACGTCGGCAGTGGCACAGGAGCCTCAGAATCAAGCAATAGGAACTCATCAAGAAGGACAGCCAGAAAACACTGAAGCAACCATGGACATAAATGAAGGCACACAGAACATGGAAGAAGAGGTCCAAGCAGATGTTCCACAAATATTCATCCCAAACTTTTTCTTTTCGGCCAACCCAACTAGTGAAATGAACAAGGCTTGGGAAGAATATATAGCAAAGGAGAAACCGGAAACTACTGGAACTTTGAACCAGCCAACACAGTTGGAAGACAGGATTCAAATACCGAGCTTGCCTCGAAAGAAACCAGCTGCCAAGATTGTGCTACCGCTCGCACTAGAGGGAATACAGGTGGACTCGCAGCTACTGGGTCACGTCGGGAAGCTCAAGTTTTTCGACCATGACATAGCAGACGAAAGAAAATATCCAGAGCTTGCACTGCAAGTCTTTATGGATATGACAGTCATGAACCCTCTTGGAGGAACTATCACTAAGCCACGCAAATGGGCAGCTGGACTGGATAGAACTGGAATCTTAGGATTGTTGAATCTACCACACTTTGGCAGAGGCCAATATGCATCGGTATGCATCAAACAATTGTTAGTAGTCACACATGGAGGGGATATATGGCTAGACAAACCCATCCCCATAACCATTGAAATTATTGTGCAAATTACAAGACTACCTATCCGAGGTACGGATCCCACGTTGATACTGGACGACAAGTCCAAGGAAAAATCATTAGCAGAGGAAATGAAGAAGAAATATGGCACTGACAGGGGAACAAGAGGCATCATAATCAATTGAATTAATGATGTTGTGACATAACTAGGAGCCAAGATCTTAGCATTAAAACTTCTAAGGAAATGTCGTAAAGATGAAGTATTGGCAGGAGTTATCGCAGTCACAACCTAGTGCGTAGAAGGCACCTTCATGAGCTAGGTGCCATATCTCTCAAACCTATTCCAAATCGACTATAAAGACGCGCAGGAAGCAGCTACAGAATTTCACTACTCTTGGCTTCTTACCCTCATTGCTTTCTTAGGATGGAAAGAACCAGACCACGTCATCTTCTGCACCACACCACAGCCAGAAGGAGTGAGATATCACGTCCTAAAATCCGTGCCACTGGCCAAGCACAAGAAGGAAAATGGAATTATATTTGAAGCTTACCTACAGGAGATACAGGAAGCAATCCACCAAGCATGGAGGATAACACCATAGGCTGTCACATGATTCGGGGGCATTGCCAATTTCTAGGCAAGGCAACAAGCCATGTGGATACAGCCAAGACAGGACCCACAAAGACAGTGGCTACAGATGCGCTATTTTTTCATCGAGGGAGACATCGAAATGATCATCTAGGATTGGCCAGATGAATGGAATATCCCAACCATACCCAGTGCAGTGCCGGGACAAACATCCAAAGAAGGGGCTTCGCAGATGGAAACACAGCCTCCAAAAGTCCCAGTACCCAAGAAACCAAGAACAGGCCAAAATAAGCCAACTCAGACAGAGAGCGGCTCAGAGCATCTAGGGACCTAGAAGGGGAGAACATAAACCACTCAGCTGAACAATGAATAGAAGAATCCAGCTGAGGGAGCACAGGAAACCACGATGAACCCCATCATGCAGGAATCAGGGGAACTAAGTGACCAGCGGTGCAGAAAACAGGTGCGTGCAAGAAATCAAAGGCACAATGAACACCACCAGAATACACAATCACAGAAGACGATGGCGAGATGATTTCCAGAATGGTCCAGGATTGCCTCGTAGAGGACTTTGACCATGCAGTGCACCATAGGGATAAACTACAGAAGGAGCTGGTAGAAATGGCGCAACTCCTGAAGAAATTTGGAGAAGCCCATATTACAAGTAGCAGCTGAGGCATAGAGCCATCGAGCGCATGGACCACAAAAAGAATGGAGGTAGGAGAACATGAATCAGTTCTTCAAAAACCACATTCCATGGTTTACATCAAGTCGAGCATGCTACGAATGGATGAGATTATGGGACAAACACCACTAAAGGATCTAGATCAGATCCAATTGGTACTAACACAGATGCCAGCAAAGGTCTTATACCAATTGCAGATTAGCGTCCACCATGAGATCCAGTCTTGGGCACATAGAACCATGGTCGAGCTACAACAAGCAACAAAGAAGCAGGAAACACTGGAAATAGTTTGCGCGTAGGAAAAATCAGAAACGTAGGAGGAAAAGGAACGAAGGAATGAGTTGGAGCATAGAGTGGAAGACATTTTTGGGAAACTTCCAACAACTGCGCAAAGAAGTGAACTCCCAGTGGTAGAAAATATCGATCAGATTGCGCAGGCAATTGATCAATACCAGAAAGAGATCGAGACTCTCTGTGGACAAATTAGACTAAACACTCTACCAGTAGTAAAGGAGAAGAGGAAGAAGGAAGCAACAGTACAACTACAGGAGCTGGAAAAACATGTCAGCACAGCAGCCAACTTGCTAGAGAAAGCAGCACAACTCTAGACAAAGATGGAAGAGGATCCACAGGTCCAACAATGGGACAAGGAGGAGGAAAGGATCAACGCAATGATCCAAGACTTCAATCAGCAACAGAAAAAAAATCCCAATCCCAGAACAAGTCAAGGGGACACAAGAATTAAAGAAGTTGTAGGCAGAAATCCTCAATACGCAAACACAGAAACAGGAGCGTCAAGCTCAAATAGAACCATTGCAGGAATGGATAGCAGCAGTACTGGAGTAGGTAGAAGAAGCCAGAACACAGACAGCAAGGACTCAGCTAGAATGTGTAGGACTAATAAGCAAAGAAGTGGCAGCGCACATAGTCGATATCATCAAGGAGAAAACTGTGCAGGCATTGACAAAAGCAGCAGAATTGCAGGAAAAGTTCCAGACGATCACCAGGGAGATCGAGGAAGCACAACGCAATTAGGTGACTTGGGACGAGTCACATGTCAGTGTTGGGGGCCTTTTGTCATCAGGCCGAAGTGGAAAGAAGGAAGATCATGGGAAATAAAGCGTCTAGGAAACAAAAGTGACAATTGGCAAAAGATCAACACATGCAAATGCAAGAAAGCATGCACAGAGGAAAGCGACAGCTAGAGGAAGAACAACACGCGCTTGAGAGAAAAACCTAGCGTAAGAAGGGTTAGGGTTTTGGTAGTATTTTGTAAGTGGTTGAAAAGCATGAAATGTATAAATATAGATACAAAAGTATCAAATAGGGTGGCTATTAGTGGTTGTTGTTGTCACTATTGAATTCATGTTAGTTTTTCTGAGTATTGCTATTAGTGATACGTGAAGGGTTTTGAATTGTATGAACCATGTTTTTTAAGTTGTTGAGCAAGAAAAGATAGGAGGAAGGGTCGAACTGAGGATTAGACCACAGGCTGTAGAGCCTGGTGTGATCTAGTTCACCTCACATAGATCTTACCCACTTTTATAGACAACTGTAAGCGCGAGGCGTGAGGAAATCAAGAACTACTATAATAAAAGAGCCAAGAGCTAAATCTTTGTGGACGTAGCCCAGGAGGGGTGAACCACGGTAATATCTATGTAATGTGTTGAATTTTTTCATATCTTTAACTTCTTTCAGCAGTATATGAATATGATTGATGAATAACCAATTGCATTATGAGAATCTGTTTATATTTTGAGTTATATGCATGCAATTATTAGGAACAAGTAGATTACTGTAACAGTTCGCAAAACAGGGCCTTAATCAAGAAACCCTTTATCTCCTACTCTATCCTAGACCGTAAACACTTGAGTCTTACAGTCACCCATCTTTAGTTATCTCGAGTGAGACTGTGCAGTACCTTCCAGGTGCTGCGTTAACTTTTGGTTTACCAGGAGGGCTGATAGTTAGAGACTTTGTTGGAATCTGAATGACATGAACCCTGGGTCAATAACTCGGATAACCCAAGAAGGGAAGCGAGTAAACCAACAAATGGTTCCATTGTCGCGTTAAGAGGAACAAGATAGGACTGAGAAGATGAGATAGAGTGGACAAGAACCATCGAAGAAGCAATGAGCCATTAGAAATGTGGAGACCTTGGAACCCCACGAAAGTCAAAATCGAGGCTTGGTTGTGAACAAAAGAGCTAGAATTTGCACACAAGGACAATAGAAACCCTAGAATCACACCACACAGATACCTGGATAAATACGTGTTTACGGATTTACATGAAATCTTTTTCTGTGATTTTCCATATCTACTACAGGAGTGGATCTTAAGGTTAACGGATAATCACCCGACGAATCGGATTCGACAGCTAGATTGGACTCTAGTAGAGATTCAGTAGTTGTAGCAGGTGAACAACAAATTCACCTGTGCAGTAGACTTTTGGCTTGACAGTATTATAGCAGGATTCATCACAGAGTTCACGGTAGACACATCAAAGTCATACAGCACAGTTGAGCAAGAATTTCTACAAGGACCCAAAGGGAGGTATATTTGATCTCTATATACTTCTATCAAGATATTACTATATAACAAAGGTGTAATGACAATGGAATCAGATAGTTAAACATCCCTTCATGCATGGGGGAAGGGGTAAAGCACTGACAGAAAGAGGAGGAATGGAAGGAGGGAAGGATAAAGAGAAGAAGGAAGAGGAACCCTTGGACCTAATCTCAATGGATGACGACCAACTCAAGTGGATCTTGGCATCATCTAGAACGACGCATAGTGGATCACCCTACCAATATAAGATAAACACCAAGAAGAGATTCGTAGTCGAAAGGGAGGGCTTGGCAAGCGATGAGGAAGAGGTAGAGGATCTTCAGGTTGTGGAGCATATTGAGGAAATCCTACGCGCCACCTATGAGAGGAAGACAAGAGGCCCAAGAACGGGAGGAGAAGACAACCACCCCTTTCATATCAATGTTAGTGTGGAACCCATAAACCCATGTGCAACCAATACACCACATAGAACACCACCATTTAGACAACCAAATTTCAGAGGAAGTCCGACAGCAGGAAGCACATCTACACAAGGAGTGACAACTGGAGGAGCCAGTTCAGGTAATATTAGTCAAGTATCCACACCGCGCGGAGGAGGCGGTGGTTCAGTACTCAGAATGGTAGGACATGACCCTACTATCAGACTACCATAGTTTCTAGGAGAAGCAATAGAAGACCCTGCGAAGCATCTATTCATTTGCGCCAAGATATGTGAAGCAAAGAAGATCACTGATGACAACACCAAACTTGTGCAGCTAGCGATCACGCTAAGAGACTGTGCACTAGACTGGTACATGAGTCTAGACATGAACAGTGCTTCCGGGACAATAAGAACACTGAATGACATTAAGAAACTACTAATTAATGAGTTCCAGAAGCTGAGCTCAGAGGATCAGTATATGAACGAGATGATCGAGATAAGACAGAAAACAGGAGAATTGGTATGGGAGATTGATCAAAGATTCAAGCGATTAAAAGGGAAGTTAAAATACCTTGTGACCAAGATGAAACATTTGAGTACAAAGAGAAATAATTTTCCATTTGAGTTACCCAACCAATGGGATCTGAGCCATCAAATTTGGTCACATCCACCCGTGGAAGGTGTAGGTCACGCTGAAAGTGATGGGGTTGAAAATTATGGGAATGAGAGGAAGTTTCAGCTTCAGTATGCAAAGGTGGGTCAGATAAAGGGGCATCTGCAGGGATATGCAGCTTGGTGCAGATCATCGAAGTGACAGATTCAATCTAGGTAGTAATGTCTTGTTTGAGGTCTTCTTTGAGTTCTACGATTGAGGTGACAATGGAGGAATGCATGTTTTTATTGATGGTGGCAATATTGGCACTGATCCGTCTCACTTCTTTTTGGGTCTCTGTGAAATTAGATTGCAAGGTATTGAAGCGAGCTTCCAAGTCTTGGCTACAGGTATGGGCCATGATGAAGAGGGAACCAAAAAGGGGCGGGTGGGGTCAAAATTTTTGCTGAAAAATGATAGGTATGAATGTGATAAGGGCGAAGAGATAAATCCAATGGAATAGGTCTCAAATAATGGTGCAACAAATTCCATACTCCGGTCTGAAAAATACTGCAGTGATGAAATTCCCAAATTCTTAACTAGGAAGAAATGTGTAGTGATTTGGCAACTCGAACACAGTTTCGCGGCAATAGATCTTGTCTATTTTATTTTTTGTTTCCATCCCCAAGGGTTAGGTATTCAAGGGTTCTATAGACAAGGGTTTTCCCTGTGTTATAGCTCTATGATATATGTGCAAGGTTCAACAGTAGTACTTTGTAATGACCCTTTTCTTATTAATATGAATAATTTCATATATAATCCTAAACATTAGCTAATTATAGTTAATCATTATATAACCTTAATTAATTATATGTTTTTAATTAATTATTTTTTTTTATGATTAGCTTAAGTATGATTAACTCTTTGATTAAGGGTTAATGAATGATTAATTAGTAAGTGAGTCATTAGTTAATTAATTATTAAATTAATGGTTAGTGATTAATTGATTATTAATTAGAGTAATTGATTAATT
>ML780634.1:0-32842 GCA_009831015.1 Picea engelmannii
GCTAGAAACTACCATCATCAAACTACACTCCATTTTCATTGGGATGCTTTCCACTGCTGGCCTCATTATTGTTGTTGCTCTCTTGCTTAAAACAAAAAGACACATTCATTTATGGGTAAAATCAATCATGAATAGATTTTACAAGTAATCAACAGTTAAAGTCCATTGATTTTATTCACGATGTTGTTCAAAGGGGAATATTGTGTTTACCCCATTCTTTTTTGGTGTTCAACCACGACTTGAAAGCCACACTTGAAGTCGAGCTGAAGGTCTTCTTCCATGGTCACAATTTTGAATTGAGCCCCATGCATTCCACAAGATATCAAATTTGTCTTATTGGATGCAATTAAATAAAATTTGGATGATGATAGGAATGATATGGTTTAATTATTTGGTAGTTACAATTCGTTCTTTCAGTTTCGCGTAACCACCCTAGTTGAGTTTGTGCTGCTCATGTTTTTCTAGTCTTGCCTTGGTTGCTTTTGATGTGTCTGGGAGCCTATAAAAAGTTTCCAATAGGTTGTATATCACAACGTTTATATAGAACTAACAAAAAATCATCATATTAAATGCAAATGTCATGTTGAAAGTGGTAGGTATGGGTGATAAAGGTGAACTGGCATAATCAAATAATGTTCGCCTAAGAACACTTTGTTGTGTTAATAAGACAATTTTCCTCCTTCATATTTCAAAAATAGGGGTAGATTCAAGGGATAACCCTCTTCTCCTTCGATAGATGAGAGGATTAGAGGATATGAAAATAAAGAACAAAGAGGTAGGAAAAGGGAGGTTACTATTGATTTTCGGGTTTCCTTTTCCTGGCTTCCCAACGTTAACGAATATTTATGTCTCTTTCAATTACTTCCCAAGAATGTTCAAGTTCAACATGAGTACTAGCAGTTTCTAAAATAATGTTGAATAAAGTCAATGCAATGCCGGTTTAGTCATCAAGACCGTTTCCAATATTGGGTTGTCTCATAACAAGTACTGTCATGGAAAAATCAGTCAAAGAGTAATTAGACAAAACAAAAAAATCAGAGATAATCGTGATACAATCAACCAGAAAGATATGGAAGATCTCCCCAGTATGGTCACCAAATAAATGTTGAGGAAAAGGTATGAAGAACCTTACTAAAGAATTTTCTAATCTTGCTAGTCTAAGGAAATATAGTTGGGAATGTTACCAGGGGTTTATAGCCTTTAATTCAAAACAATCTCTTAATCCACAGGTAATATGTATTAGGGACTAAGGATGATTTATATGTCATATGTAACTGTAAGAGAAAAAATAAGCGAAGATATACATAAGTGTGTACATGAAAAGAGACGAGAATAAAAGTAAAATCTAAACAATATCATAAGATACACATGTGACACTGAAATCATAACACTAATATTTTTTGTCTTAATTTCATTATGAGATGCAAAGATAAATTATCTTTACAAACCTCTGCAAGGGTGGGACCAAAGTCAGGTTTAGAAGCCTCCAATGGACACCATACAAAAAGACTCTGACAACAAAAGAAACTGAAGCTAAAGATCTGTATTATCTTTCCATTAAAGTGTTGTCACTTGACTCTGCAAAATATCCTTTATCAGTTATGAAATCTAATCCATAAACAAACAAGAACACACCAACTGCCAAAGAAGATCATAACCTTTGGAAACAAGCTGCTGAAAGATATGATTTGGTTTTGAATCCCGTTTCCTTCAATAAGACCCTGCTGTAATCAAGATGGTTTAGCTTTCTAGTCAACTCAGAAATAATGAAGAAAAATAAATATCTCACAAGTATAGAGAATACCTTATATCATAAGTTCTCCTTCTGTTCTCTCCTCCTTTGTCTCTTCTTTTGATTAAGTTTTTATTCTTCTTCAAAACAAGTTACGGTAGTTCAACTACCTTTGTTTTGTTAAGCTTTAGTTAGCTTAACCACTAGTTTGAGACAAATAGATAATAATAAATATGAGTCTATTAAATAATAACTAAATATGCGGGACCCCTAATTTCTTTGTTAAATTTTAACAAAATATGACTCCTCCTTATTACTCCCTTTTTATTGACTTCAATAATCAACATAATGTGAAATATAATAACCCAATATATGATCCAACATTTTCCTTGTAACTCCCATTCACATAAATAATCAAACATTTTTGTATTTAATAAAATATGACTGTTGACCAAAAATAGGATAATATCCACGTTGTCCAAAGCATTATGTCTAAATATATGCTTGTTGTCCAAAACAAATAGTTTGTTACCATGCCAATAACAACATCAAAATCCATATTTTCTATGAGAGGAGGTTTTCCTCTTTCCACTACTGCCCTCTTCTGATCTTTTTGTTGCAGCATTAGGCTGGTTGAAACCTTGAGGATGGATATCGTTGATGACATGGGAAAAATTGTCTTTGATGTGAAGATGGGAGGATATTGATTCAGTGGAATTTTCTAAAGAGTTAGGGGAATTGGCCACATTTTTCCATTTATCAATCTCTAGTTTGAGCATGGTGGTTTTGATCCTTTTGCTTGTAAGTAAGGAATAGACATGTGAAACAATGTGATTAGATTGGGCATTTGGATTGAATGGAGGTGGAGGAGGAGGTAATGACAACGATACTGTAGGCCAACCATTATGATGTGCAATAGGCTAATTGACAATCTCTTGGAAACCATCATTGGTTGGTGGTTCTAGTTGCATAGAAACGTGAAGGGGAACAAAAATACCAAAGAAGTTTTGATGTGTCTGGAAAGGAGGTCTCTCAAGTCGGGGTTGGAGAATCCCTTGACTAACTAGGTTGAAGAAACCAACTTGAAAAATATGATTTAGTTCTTGCGGATCAACGTCAAAATGTATCGAGAATCGTGGCATTTTATGGCCTCTTTTCCAATTGTTTCCTCTACCTCTGTTTGCACCTCTTCCATTGCTTCTCCTGCTAAAAAAACTCATCCTGAAGCAATATTTCAATCAGAATACACAATTTTTTAACAATACATTCACTAATACTCTACCTAAATAAAATCGATATGTTGGATCTATTATTCACAACAAAAGCATATGCAATCCATCCATTGATACAATCCACCAAATACTGAATTTAATAATTAATTGCAAATGAACAGGGAATTATAGGGTTATTGGGAAGATGGGGGGCTTTGTAATGAATGAAAAATGATATCATGACGAGAAACAATGAATGAATACTGTTCAAACGAAATGGAGAGCCCTTCCTTTATAAAACAATGCCTTCATATTGAAACTTTCACCCAAATCACCATCCAAATCCTTTGAATGATTTTATAATAACAGAACATGGAAGTGAATTAAATGTTATTGGGAGAATGATGGGCATGTAATGAGCGAAAAAATGATATAATGGATGGGAGTAAGATGGTTACTATTCCATTAAATAAAATATCATTCATTAATTCTATATTTCATAATAATATTCTTTGCTGGAACTATTTTACCCTTATTCGCCAAGACGATTCGAATAACAATAATCCCCTTAGCCAAAACTCATTCAAGCCACAACCATTTATTTTATAACACTTCATCATACAACATCCATTAACTACAACCTTCAAACAATTTAAATATCAAATTCGAGGAATATTCCAGAACTGTCAACTTTTATTTCTTCCCAAAACCATAGATGTTCTTTTAAAATGGTAAAGTGATTTGTAGGAGACAAATAAACCTGCATTTTGGCTTGAAAATAATCATAACTAAAATATCTTAAATCAGCATGAAAGACTGAAAGGAATCACATGACCCTTCGACGATGTATCAAAAATTTCGCTATAACCTCAAATCATTGGCAGCGAAACCAAGGTGGCTCGAAAACCCCAGTGTGGGTTTAATAATCAACAACTCATATCAACTTCATAAATCGACCAAATTCATGGTGGATAAATAACACAACGATCGTACGTTTTTTTATTTTTCGAATCAATGTTATGATTATAAGAAACAAGACTTCAATTTATTTACATGTTCAAATTCAATGGGAAACAAGGCTTGAACCAAAACAAAGTAGGTATGAGATTTACAGTGCATCCATAAGCACGATGATAATAATTCCTTCAAAAAGTTTCTTGGAAAACTTCCAAGGTGACAACATTTACCACATACAAATTTTCCAAGGTCTGGGTCTGGTTAGGGTAATATAAGAACCCTTCATTGCCCCTTTTCTTTTACAGAAAAGGATAACACTTTAGAAATTAGTCATAGAATCCGAGAAAACACAAATTTAATTTCTATAAAAACCTTTTCCAATAGTTCAATTGCCAACCTTTGTTTCAAATGTAACTAATCCAAATAATCCAACAGAGTAGAGCGTCGAACAATATTTTGGGTTCAGATCAATTTTATGCCAACAAGAAAGAAAATATATCACATTTTGCACAACCATAATGAAAACAATACATCATATTTTTATATGAACAGTATAAATACAATGTTTTCTCTGGGCACAACATAAGTCATACCCTAACCCAAACACAGAGTTGAGCTATAGTTCTACTTGAGTTGCTCCAATGCCCAAAAGGAAAAACAAGGAAAACCCCAAATCGAAATGCTATAACATTGGAACACAAATACATTTCACATGCAAAGGCCTAGAGCCAACAAAATGATTTTAACTCGAGCAAAGTTTCAATTTAATGAATGAAGTGATAAAATATTCATACCTGCAAGAGTAGAGCTAAATAAACCATGAGACCCAACTCTTTCAAGGCTGAAAAATGGTGGAGTTTCTATTTACCAGAGCGCCCATAGAAAATACCAAAACATAGTGAAGGTGGCGTCCCTGAGATAGGGTAAGAACGATGTGCAATAAATGTACGTTGCTCCCCATCTCCCATTATTAAATGTCATCAACCATAGAATAATGAAGTGCGCAAGCTTCCATCAACACTTTACACACATATCAAATTTTTTGGCAAAGTAACTGTACGAAACTATAATATAAAAAATGTTAGTTCCAAAACCACCACAAGGATCCACAACATCTAGAACCTCACAAAGAAACTCCATACCATATGATGACCCATTGTCCAACATAAGTTTGTGTATAATTCGAAATTAGTATCGTAGTCTATATGTAGTAAGGGAAAGACTGTCTAACGATATAAACATTTCTTTTCAAATCAAATCATAAACTGATCTTCCATAAATTTCAATTAGAACCAAATTTTTCCTTTTGTTCCCAATTGTGTAATTATTCTTGTAATGCAATAATAAGCAAAGCTTTGACATCTTAACATGAGTAGTCATTACTTTTTATTACTGTTCTACAGGGTTGCCACCTATTTAATATTAATAATATATATGTATAAATGCATTCCAACTTATTTGCAGGCAAGGAACTCATGTTGTGATTTTTAGGCATCAACAGTAAGGGAGAAGGAAATCTTTGTGGAAACTAGCAGCTAAGGAGCATGCAGGGACAACCGTCGAATTACCGAGTAAGCCTTCCATTTCAGTAAATCATTTTCATGTATAACTTAGATATAGGAAAGTCTATATATTACATATCTATTCTATATTAGGTCTAGGAATATCCTAAGCAAGGTAACTCCTACAGGGTGAAAATATCCTACAACACCCCCTTCACTGCTTTCAGTCCATCGGGTTGTACCATTATTTTATCAAGGATGACCCAGGAATGTGTCCCCTTCACTATCCTCTGTCCATTGGGATGCACCATTAGTTTATCAAAGTCTTTCAGGCACAGGTGACCAGGAATCGCACTACTGGTAACTCAAGGGAACTCACCACTAGGAGAAATACCAGTGAAATAACCAATAACAACCTTTATACTATAGTGCAACTCACAAAAGAGTTCACTCTTTAGGCTCGAAAACCTGGTTCTTTAATAGTGAAACTCCCACATAGGAGCTCACACTTCATGCTTGAAAACCTTGTTCTTCTGCAAGACTGAAAACTTGCTTCTTCTACAAGCCTAACAACTTTCTTCTTCATGTTGTACTCACCCTCTAGGATCGGACATCCCTTTCACTGTCATACAGTTCCTCAGGAGATCTTTCATTTTCCAAGGTGTTCTTACGTAGGAAAACGCCAAATTTCTACTAGACTTCCACTAGAAATCTGTAACTTGTGGAAATCATCCCATCTACATCATATGCATGCAGTCAACATGAGGCATCATCATAAAATTTTCAATTATAATTTTCAAAATCTGATTTATATAGGAAAAAACAAATTCCAAACATGAGTTTTCTACTCATTATATTTGTCTCTTGCAACTTTAGATATATGTCTTCCTTATGGGTAATGTCCTTTCCATATCCAATACCACTCTACCTATATTTTTTTCTTAATTTTCACTCATCCACACAAATTGTTAGCATATCATAACAATTTTCAATTATAATTTCAATTATGAATTATCAACATGCATTATCAACACATGAATCTTTTCATAATGCAATCAAACATTACCCATAAATAAAATTCATGTGCCAATAATCATGGCCACATCTATACAATGCATTCTTGCATTGACTCTCGAATACCATATATCTATGTCATGTATTCAACCATGGTGAGTTGGAAAGTCTGTCCAATGTCTCAACACATTATCCAAAATCTTCCCCATTTACTTGCCCGACTATTTTGATACCTTCCTCTTCCACCCATACACAACACTAGGAATATAATTCTCTTAGTGTTATCCCATGTCGAAAAAGATGTTGCAGTCCAAACATCAATTATATATAGGGTAAACCATTATGCACATGGATGGATATATATCCTTTCGATTTCCAACCACATCATGGCCTCACATATGACCATATCTAATTACATTCATTGTGATAAGAGGAGTAATGTCTCCCGACTTAATTCAATTATGGTCTCATAACCAACATAACACCATATGCAATTAAATTTATCATAAATGAATTCTAGCATCAATAAGTTTGTATACTCAAGGCCCTCTTCATTTAAATCAATCTCAAATATTGAAAACCTAGTTGAGAGAATTCTTACCTCAATTCCCTTAAGCATTTACGTACCATAAACACCCTCAAATGCATACCTACATGGTTGTTATTACAATAATTGGTGCTACCAACTTAGTTGATATCTTGTAGAAGCTTGCAATATCCCTTTTATTGACCTTTTTATCAAAATTTTACCATCCTCATTGTATTCACATGGATGGTTGTCATATGCAATATCATCATCAACATCTTCAACCATGCTATAACCAATTTCTTGGATACACAATCCATCATTAGTCTTATTCAAATATCACAACATCATTAATTCATGCATATATATATCAACAAACCTCTCTTAGTCTACAAGCATACCACAAGCATGTTCAATCATGTCCATATATTCAAACACAAATCAATATGCATTAAGCATTAATTATTATCATGCCCACTTCATGGACATGCATTCTATGTTTATCATATGCATCATGCATCTCTTCTTTCATGCACTCCAATGCATATTTGTTTCACCTTATTTATTTATTTATTTGTTTTTATTGTTGTAGATGGACGTCCTTGAATCCATATACATCCTTTATTCATTGCATGCTCCCATTCTTATCATCTATACACCACTGATAATAGAAGAAACTTCCTTGAATCTATACAGTTTATCATATTTCCCACTCACCATTATTGGTACACCATGAAGCGCAATCGTTAAATGTACAAGTAACACAAAGAAACAAATCGATGCCTTACATGAGTAAAAGATGAAAGTATTATTCTTCATTGTAAATTTTCGAAGAATTGGATCACTTGTCAATAGACTTGGAGATTTGATCGTAAATATTGAACTCAGATCATGTTTCCAATCAAATCCTAGGCACCCTACTTTATTGATCCATGTACCGATGGGGGAGGTAAGTGATAGAGTTACCACCACAAATCTGAAGCTATATGATTGTGCCATTCAAGAAAAGACGTTTAACCAGGTACGTGAGATAAGTGCAACATTACCTGACTCTGTAGCAGTGCCCAATGATCTATATTCAACATAGGAGCCCTTCATGGAAGGATTTGGACAAAAAGTGATGTATTGGTCAAAGTACAATCCAAGAGATCCCTTCATTTAAGTAATGGATGTTTATCATAATGTTGAGTGTGTTTTGAGGGATTAAAAAAATAAAATTAATATTGTTTTCTATTTTTAATCTATTTTTGTCTTGAGACATATTAGAATCCTAAAATACATACATCTTTTATTTCTCCTATAACTTTTTATCATCTTAACCATTTTTAAAATAAATTATGTATAGTACTAGAAGAGACCAAGATCTACAATCTAAAAAAAATTATTTGATAATGTTAAGACCCTCAAAGCTTGCACTAATGGAAGACATTGTAATTTCAAGGATATATTGACTTTCATAATTTAAAAAAATATAAAATTAATGATATAAATTTTGAAAAAATACACCATACCTTATATTTTTTTTGAAAAATAACATACCACTGTTAGAAAAATTAAATTTCACATAGTTATTCACAATTTCTACAAATAAAAAATAAATATTTTGAAAGATAATTCAATTTCCTACATTTCATTTTTTTTACACCATATTCAAATTCATTGTAAAACTACTTCGAACAAACTCTCCAATTTAACAGATTGTTGTTTTTCCAAGTTTGCATTGCCACTAATGCATTTTGAGAGGCCATCATTAGCTTGCACCAACCCGTTATTTATCTCATAGCCTATTCTAACAAATGATATTTTTCTCACAGATGTAATAAAATCCCCAAAACATTGCGAATGAGGTAGGAGTATCCTGGGGTTAGCTTAACTAGTTTTCACCATTGTTGCCATGCATTTCAATAATTTTGTGTTAGAAAGTTCCTAATTCTAACCCTCCTAGGTGAGATACACTAGTATACATGAATGGATTTACTAGAGATTCCATCTACAAATGTGGGGAAGCATCACTTAGGTTTCTTGTGAAATTTTCTTTGATAACCAAAAAGGTGGGAGTGGAGATATACCATGAATCAAAGACACCCTATCCTTTTGCATTATTCCTTGGTATGTGAAAGTAATGGGTTAAAGAGATAAAGGTGAAGACTCAATGATATGAATGAAAACAAGTGGAGTTGCAGGGAAGCAAGTCGTTTCCTTCAGGGAATCACTTACTAGTATTGAAGGGATAAAAACCATTAAAGAAATGGAAAATAAAAGAGTTTCCTGAGGCACTCGCACCTGCATTTCCAAAAACAATGAAAACACTACGAGAAAACACAAAACATGAAATTAGACAAATAGTCAGAGAAGGTGGGAAAAAACAATCAAATTTGATGTATTAGGACAAAATATATCCATAAATAAATAAAAAACATGGAATGAGATCAATAAAATTTAAGGCACACAGGCAGGGGCACATTCCCAATGCTCTACATGACATGAATAATAATGTTCGTAAACTCAAATAAATTGAAGAACCTAGTAAATTCCTTCTGCATATCGAAGCTATACTTAAGTGTACTTCCTAGAAGACCAAATATGGCCTAACGGGCCTTTGGCTGATGGTTTCGGTGGGCTCAAATCCTGCATCTCCAAATACATCTCCGGAAAGGAAACTAAAAAAATAACAAGGAAGCTAAAGGGATAGAGTGTAAAAGTAGAATAACAAGGAAGCTAAAGGGATAGAGTGTAAAAGTAGAATAACAAGGAAACTAAATAGTGAAGAGAGGTAGAATAACACAAAATAAGTGAAGCAAGGCAGAATATCACGAAATAAGGTAAATAATCCAAAGAAAACTAAAAAGATAACAACTAAACTAAAGGGATATAGTGTAAACTGAGAATAACAAGGAAACTAAATAATGAAGAGAGGTAGAATAGAAGAAAATAAGGTAAATAATCCACCATTATTATATTATTCATATATTTTTTTAAACATTGTAAGGAGGAAATGAAGAGACAATAAGAGAGAGAGTATGTAGAATAGTGTGAAAGGAGAGTAGAAAGACCGAGACATTACAAGATAATATCCTCCATCGCATCCTAAAGATAATAATATGTGCAATATTTAAAATATATAGGCTCAATATTCTTTCGGCTATCATCAAATATCCTTATCAAGAACTTCAAAATCTGATTTGAGTTGATTTAATGACAAGTAATTCACTTGAGAGAGCAAGAGTGTGCTCTTCATCAAGAGTAGCAGTAAAACCATTCATGCTTCTACTATACGAGTACATGATGTTTTCTTTGGTAGCCTTGTTACTATAATTTTTCATAGAAAAAGAATATGTATAAGAACCCAAATTATACGTTGAAGAATCAGAATCAAAGCTTGTAACAACATGTGTATAAATACAAAAAAAGAAATAAATAAATAAACCAAACCATTGTTTTTCATTTCAAAGAGGTACAAATCAACAATATTAATTTTCAATATATTATATGAAATTATTCCATCAATCCATTGATTTATTCAATAAATTACCTTCTTAGCACATATCCCATAATCTCATGATGAGATTCAGTTACTAGTTGGCCGTCGATATTTTTATTATGATGTCCTCCTAAGTACACCACATAAGGCTGCAATGGGAAAACCAATCATCCATCAATTCCAAGTATGGGTTCACCAATTTTTCATATATATATCCATCTATGTGATATAGGATCGATATCACAACGCACCGTAAAGATAATAATAACATTGAAACTTTTAATGAAAGAAAATTATTATAAATTCATTGTTTATGAAAAATCATATGGATATGACCTTTCAAATATTTAGTGACTTGTCTATATTTTAGAAGTTTAAGAAAAAACTTGAAGGAACATAAATCAGGTTTTCTTGTGTCCTTTAACAATGATTTCATGCAAAAATGTTATTAACAATGAATTTTTAGAAGAAATAAAAATACTGCAAATTCATACATGTTCATTCTTTTATGATAGATCAATGTGATCTATAAACTTTGAAAACTGGAGCTGGTAAAGAGATAATTGTTATTAGATTAAAAAAAAATCACTTTGTTGAACTTGTAAAGTAATTTTCCATGAAAACTGAAGTTTACAAGACATTAATTTCACTTATTTTTAAAACATTTGTGCACTTGGTTGAACTTATAAAATGAAAACATAAGTTTACATGGTCATGTTGATCATGTCAATTCGCTAACAAAAAAAATTAACATTGTGCAAGAATTTGTGTATTAAACGTATCCCGCCCAACAAATTTGACAATGAAATTTTTAGAAAATTAATATACTCAAATCACAACATTAGCCAACAAAACTGTAAGAGGATCACAATCCAATTCTATAATAAATGGTTGGGTCCACACAGTTGGAATAAATTGGCTCCACATGGTTGCACTAGCTCCAGTCCACATCTGGATTCCATGTAATGCATTGTCCATGATTGATGTGGCCATTGATGCGATATGTTGAGTGGGTAACTCAGAGACAAATGCCATGTGTTTTCCATCTACCTCTTAGTCCTCTAGGTGCACAACCAATAGCTTCAGTAGAAGATCGATCTCGAAATGTAGTCCCATCAATAGCATTAGCATCCTCTCTAGTGCTAGTAGAAAATCCAGTCCCAGACCTAGTAGCTACAGTTTCACCCATAGCGTATCGAGATATGGATCCACTGATTTAACAGATAGTAGAAAATATGATTCTAGCAAAGGTAATAGCCGTAGTATATCCAAAATAAGTAGATGCACTAGCACTTTGCCTATCATCCCTAATGGTTGGGTTATCTCATGTTGCATGTGAGAAGAATTCACCAGTCTCACTTCCATTTTTATCTTCTTCCCTAATGACTTGGGTTTATATAGGGTTGAAATACCATAACAGGGTGAATTCAAAAGAATTTTCAAACATTTATTCCCAACTTTGCACTTCCAAGGCTTTCGTAATGAGACGACCAAGTTAGCAGTCTTGACCCTCTTCTCATTCAGTGATCCAAAAAATACTTAGATGCTAATTATTATTTAATTCACATAAACATCTAACTTTATTTTGAAATAATAATGATCATTGAACTAATTGAAAAATACATGTGAAATTACTTATCTATTCAAATTCACTTTAATGATAAACAACTTACAATACAACTGAGCGAAATAGAACAACAATACTAAAATCACATAAACAAGTTTTTTAATGCAGTTCACCCAATTCAGGATATGTCTTCGGGTCTGCTTCCAATATATAGCACTTTATTGATGCTCAAATGCTTTTGTTTTACAATGACCTATTTACATGTTGCTCAAACTCAAAAATAGAGTGTACCATCGATTTCCTTCCGAAATTTCAAGAAAAATGAGATAAAGTTCATAAAATTCTGTAAAAGAACATCTTGGCACACTTTAAGATGTAATCCAAATGTCTTGTTACCTTTGGCATGAATCTCAGGACCCAATTTTTACTCTGAATTCATGTTTCCTTGCCTCAGTCATCATGCCCATTAAATATGGGGTTAGGCTAAACCGCCACCCAAACTTCATGGAAAATATTAAATATAATATTGTTGGTATGCCTTAACAAGAGGTGCCTTTGGTGCAATGGTTAAGGAATTTGGACATGTGGGAGGAGGTCGTGGGTTCCAACCCATGGACCTCTCCTTTTTTTTCTTTGTTTAAACCATATGTTATAAATAATATGGTGTTTGTTAACATGCATGCGGTGGCATATAGTTTAAACACCTGAGTGAATATAGGGATTTGGTTACATGGAACTATGATAAACCATGGGCTAGGGGCTTTATCCCTCGACCTTTTTTCCATTGAATAAACCTTTTACCAAGATTAAATAATAGTTACATTGCATATGGTTAAGAACCAAATGAGTGGTGTATTTGTGACGTCATTGGGATATTGTGCGAGAGACCTGGGTTTGATCCTCCAAGCTCTCAACCAAATTTTAAATAGCATTATCCATAAAGGGCCAATGGGAGGCTGCCACATGGTAGCCTCTCTGATCCAGGTGGATATTAGTAACCACCCACTTATTCCAACGGGCTCAAAACATTCTTTTGGCAAATTACTATTTTTAGTAGTTTTTCGGTTCCTGAACTTCCGAGGCCATTTTGAGTGTCTAAATGAAGTTTTTTCGGGAGAGAGCACCTTGAAGATAATCAAGGGATTTGATTGAGCCCCCAAAATGAATCTCCTATATGATACCTTTCCAACGAGCTATTGTGCGCCCTAAATGGAGATCGTATGACAAAGTTATGTCCCTCAAAAGTTGATACACCAAACTACCCAAAACGGGGTCCACAAAATTGTTGGATTTTCATCTTCCAGGGTTAGGGTTTTGGATTTTATTTATGTTAAAAATTCCTTTGGAGCTTCATTTTAATAATCATCTTCTTGCGAATGTGAGTATCCCTCACATCTCTTCTCAGAGATAAGTTTCCACCATTTTAGCAAGTCTTTCACTCTGTATTTCTACAATTTTGTACTTTTCGCTCATTAATAGAAATTGTGTATTGCTGTAACTCTGTGTTTATGGTTTATTCTATGATATATTTGTGTTATATTATTGGATATATGATATAACTCTATACATTTATTTTTTCTATCTCTGCTCTCATTTCGTGCCGAAAATAATCTGGATCATTAGTATCAAAGCGGGTTGCTCTTGATCATTTTCTTTTCATTGCATGTCCCCGACGAGGTCCGAGTATAGAAAGTTGGATCTCAAGCTTGTCTCTCTTGAGGAAAATATCTCTTGCACGCCCAAAAAAACCTCTATGGTAGAAGAAAATAAAAACGACAGAGCAAATGATTCTATTAATATGTTTCTTGAACAAGCTCTCACATGATAGAGGGATGAAATGATGGAGAATTTTTCCCACATCCTTCAACACGTGTCGATAAAAATTGACACATCTTCATCAAGCAACCACTTTGGAGGCACCTCTCATTTCAAGGTACAAGTTAATTTTGATATTCCCATATTTGAAGCATAGATATATGCATATGCCCTAGATAAATGGTTAAATATGCTAGAAGGTTATTTATTTGTTCACAATTTTTCCAATAGGGAAAAGATCACCTTTTCACTTCTTAAATCTCTCCCCCATGTCAAACATTTGTGGGAAACTTACCGGGAGAAAAGTTCCATAGAGGAATCTAGAATATATGGGGTCGAGCCCACTTGGGATTTTTTTGTGAATGCGATCAAGGAACAATATTACTCTATTGGTAACTATGATGACTAGTACATGAGATGGACCATGCTGCATCAAGATAGGGGCCAAGCAGTGTCAGAATTCACCTATACCTTCCATACCTTGCGCACCAATATGGGTATCAAAGATTCTGAGCAACATTTGGTTCTGAAATACTGTAGGGCTCTACATAGGTACATCCAAAATGAAATGGAGTTTCTAGACATCTAATTGCTATGGATGCTTATCGATATGCTATTAAAATTGAGAAGAAATTTAGGCACCAAAACAAACGGGATTTCGGGCCTACAAATCTGCAAAAACCAAAGTATGATAAAGACAACCCTAACAAACAGCCTCCTAAAAACCAATCCAAGCCACAAGAAAAGAAGGTTTATAGGAAAATGAAGAAGGACACTGGAAAATGGTGTGATTTCCACAAAATCCCCTAGCACAACACTGATGAATGTCGCTCAAAACAGACATTGGTGGACGAGATCAAATATAAGGAGTCGAACACTGGTTCAAAATTTGATTCAAAAAACATTGGTAGAAGACAGATCATCGACGCAGACCCCAATGCTATTGTCATGACCACAATAATTAAACCAGAAGAACTAACAGATCCTTAAGAGGGGGAACGCCTTTTGCATTCACAGATATGGGTGAAGGAGACCCTGCTGCATTTTATTGTTGATAGCAGAAGAAAGAAGAAACTCATCTCAACATAGCTCATCAAACAATTGGTATTTTTGATAACACCACATATTCATCCATACAACATCATATGGCTTTTCCAGGGACGAGATATCCGTGTCAGCCAACAGTGTCGATTGTCATACGACATACAACCCTTCAAGGATGAGCTATTATGTGATGTTTCCCCACAAGATGTTGGTCATAGTGTCATTGTTACTTTTTGGGGTCATCTCTACATGAAACCAGAGGTAGTCCCAACTACCGTCCCACCTAAACAATGCCATAAGGTAGTATCTCATACTACAAAATTCAACTTCTTCATAGTCTGTTCAAAAGGTGAACAGAAGAACACCACAACTAATGTAGCCTCAATCCAAGCACCTTTTGTGAAATAGAAGTAGGTCAACAGGATTGAAGCAAACTTCAAGGATTCCTTCTACACACATTCATATCATGTATACAAACTGGTTAAAAAGTTCCAACCCTTTCAGCCACATGTTCGTGAGAGCCTTCAACAAGCTAAGCAACACAACTTCTTTAGCAAGGCAAGCAACTCATTAAGATGCAGATTCAAAAAACACTTTTCCCTCTCCCCCGATAACTCAATGTAATGGATACCATTGCTTCCTAATGAGGGAGGATTGATCTAGGTGGATATCGGTGGCCACCCACCTATTCCAACGAGATCAAAACAGTCTTCTCGCAACTTACTAATTTTAGCAGTGTTTCGGTTCCTGAACTTCCAGGGCCATTTTGAGGGTCTAAATGAAACTTTTTATGGATAAAACACCTCAATGATAGTATAAGGCTTTAATTTATCCCCCAAAATGAATCTCCTCGACAATACCTTTCCAACTAGATATCGTGCACCCCAAACAGAGATCGTATGCAAAAGTTACACCCCCGAGAGGTTGATACACCAAACTACCTAAAACAGGATCCACAAAACTGTTATCTTTTCATCTTCCAAGGTTAGGGTTTTTTATTTTATTTATATTAAAAATGACTTTGGAGCCTCATTTTAATAATCATCTTCTTGCGAATGTGAGTATCCATCACATCTCTTCTCATAGATAAGCTACCACCATTCTAGCGAGTACTTCACTCTGTATTTCTACAGTTGTGTACATTTCACTCATTAATAGAAATTGCATATTACTGTATCTCTGTGTTTATGATCACATATGTGATATATTTCTCTTATATTATTGGATATCTGGTATAAATCTGTACATTTATTTATTATATCTCCTCTCTCATTTCGTGTCGAAAATAATTTGGATCACTCTCATTGGCCCATCGTCGCCACATGTCAATATATAATTAGTCCACTTGTAGGTACGAATGCCACATCATTTTTCCCAGTTAGGTGTACGTTGTGCCATGTGGCACTCCAAGGTGTTTCCACATCAACACCATAAATCTTGTACGATCATTCCATGTGTCACCCTTGCAGTGGTGACACATGTCACCTTTGATCCTTTTGACTTTGACTTTTTTCCCCATTGACCTACACTTTGACCATCCATAACTTTTGCATATGAATTCAGTTTGAGGTGATTTTTGCATCATTAAAAATATATCTCTGAGCTCTACGCATTGATGTTGTTTTAGAGAACATTTGAGATGATCAAATGTTTAGTGTCTATAAATCCTTCTTGACCTCTATGAGCATTTTCGATCTTCTTGGACCTCTATGAGCGTTCTGGATCCTCCTGGATCATTCCTCCCCATTGGAATCCTTTTGGACCACCAAAAGTTTTGATTACTCGACAACTAAGTGAGGGTAAATACCCCTCACCTTTCTGATCTCAATCCACTTTGATTTAGTTGGTTTTACCCCTTTAATACTAACTCATAGATATTCCACATCACCTCGTTGTGAAGTCATGATTCTTCTGTCGAGAATAACATATTCCTGTAGCTCGTCTAAGGAATCTAGAGAAAAATAATCAAATGTCAGAACCTGAATACTTTCATCTTTATCCATAATCATAGGAGGCTCATAAAGTTTCAAATTCTCAACATTTACCACTGAATACATTTGCATGTAGGCTGGTAGATCCAAATGAAAGGAATTAGTATCAATCTTCTGTAATATCTTGAATGGACCATATTGGATTGGCATGGGATTTTTACCTTCACCTTTCATTATGTCCTTGTTGACATGTAACCATACTTGATCACCAAATTGAAACTGATGATCAACTTGATGTTTATCATGCCTAGCCTTGTATTTGGCTTGGCTCTTCTCGAACTGTTCATGTAATTCTTGATGTACCAGCTGGATCCTTTGAATGAACCTTTCATCTTTATTTGTATAATCTTGTACATTCTCTTTACTTGCTTCTCCAAAATCAAACTCCATAGGTGATTTAGGAAAGTACCCCAAACATACTTCAAAAGGAGTTCTCTAAGTAGAATAATGCATGGCATTATTATAAACATGTTGTACATAGGGAAATTGTTCATCCCACAACTTAGTATGCTTGTTGTAGTATTCTCGAAGTAGATGTACCGTTGTTCTATTTACCACATGTGTTTGTCCATCTGTCTATGAATGAAAAGTTGTGCTCTTTTTTAACTTAGTTTCCAATAGCTCCCTTAAATGAGACCAAAACTTTCCCAAAAAGAGAGAGTATTGATATGATATAATAGATGTAGGAAACCCAAAATGAACCCATACATTCACAAAGAACATCTGTGTTGTTTGTATAACTGTGACCTATTTCTTGCATGGCATTAAAACACACATCTTACTGAATCTATCCACAATGACATATAAATCATGACTTCTCTCGGACATTGGAAAACTCCCTACAAAATCCATAGTGATACTTTCCCATGGTTGAGAAGGTACTGGAAGTGAAGTATATAATCCTAACTTTTTGTTGCTAGGTTTGCTTGTGGCACATATAACACACCCTTTTACATACTTGGAAACTCTCTCATTCATTCAATACCAATTAAAATATCTCTATAATTGTGCTACTATCTTACCAACCCCAAAATGACCTGAAATGAGAGATGTATGAGGTTCTCTAATTACACTTTATCTTTCACCTCTGGGTATATAAAGCTTTCCAAGATGCTATAACAAATTGTCATGCACATGATAATATAATTGTTTATTGTCATGAATTAAATCCATATATACATATTTAAAATCATTATCCCTTGTATATTGTTCATCATAAATTTCATGAGATAAGGTATTATACCTTAGTATTGTAAATACATTGATCACTGGTCTTGACAACATATCTGCAACCTTGTTATGAATACCTTTCTTATACTTCATTACCAAATGAAACTTTTGTAAGAAAACCATCCACCTGAAATGTCACGACTACTATAGCTTGGTTTTTGATTGAAAATACTGTAATCAATGATGATCTGTATGGATTATTGTCTCCTTTTTCATTAAGCAATGCTTCCATTTCTTCACACTTTGTACCGATGCATACAATTCCTTACCATATTTTGTATAGATAATTACAACTTGAGTAAAATTTTTAGAATGATAACATATAATTTTAACTTGTTGCATCAATACTGCTCCCATGACATATCCACTTGCATCGGTTTGTACCTAAAATGGCTATTGTAGATCTAGTAGAGCCAAAAATGGTGCAATGCTTATCTTTTCCTTCAATGTCTCGAAGGATTTTCGTTGCTTTCCTCCCCATTGAAAGACTTGTTTTACACTTGTTAATGCATCCAAAGGAGTTGCCATGAAGAAGAAATTAGCAATGAATTTCCTCCATGATCCAGGTGGATATCGGTGGCCACCCACCTATTCCATGAGCTCGAAATTTTTTTTTCCATCTTGGCATTTTTTCGACAGTTTTTCAGGTTCCAAACTTTTAGGGCCATTTTGAGGCCCTAAATGATGTTTTTTGGGGATATTGGGCCCAAGTGACTGCCAAAAGCACTGACCTGGGCTAGTCGAAAATATTTCTTGTCGGTTAGACCTTTCCAACAGTGTATCGAGTGCCCCAAACAGAGATCATATGCAAAAGTTATGCCCCCGGGAAGTTGACATATCAACTACCCCAATCGGGGCCCACAAAACTTTTGACTTTTCATCTTCCGAGGTTAGGGTTTTGGATTTTCCTTATGTTAAAAAGGCCCTTATATTCTCATTATAATAATCATCTTCTTGCGAATGTGAGTAGCTGTCACATCTCTTCTCAGAGATAAGCTGCCACCATTCTAATGAGTCTTTCACTCTGTATTTTTACAGTCTTTGTACATTTTTTCTCATTAATAGAAATTGTGTATTACTGTATCTATGTGTTTATGGTTGTATCTATGATACATTTCTGTCATATTAGTGGATATCCAAGATATCTCTGTATATTTCTTTATTATATCTCCACTCTCATTTTTTGTCGAAAATAATTCGAATCAGTGGTATTAGAGCAGGATGCTCTTAATCATTTTTCAGTATATGTCCCTGACGAGGTCCCAATATAGAAGGTTGGGTCTCGATATTTTCTCTCTTGAGGAAAATAGCTCTCGCATGCCCAAGAAACCCTCCATGGCGGAAGAAAAGAAAAATTATGGAGCATGAGATTCTATTAATCTATTGCTTGAGAAAACTCTCACACGACAGAGGGACAAAATGATGGAGAATTTTTCCCACATCCTTCAATGCATGTTGATAACAACATGAGTGTCTTCATCAAGCGACCACTTTGGAGGCACCTCGCCTTTCAAGGTACAGGTTAATTTTGATATTCTCGTATTTGAGGGTCAGATAGATTCAGATTCCCTAGACAAATGGTTAAATATTCTAGAAGGTTATTTATCTGTTCACCATTTTTATGACATGGAAAAGATCACCTTCGCACTCCTTAAGGCCCTCCCCCATGTCAAACATTGGTGGGAAACTTACTGGGAGAAAAGTTCCACAGAGGAGTCTGGAAATTATGGGGTTGATCCCACTTGGAATTTTTTTGTGGATGTGGTCAAGGAACACTATTACCTTGTTGGAAACTATGAGGATCAATATATGAGATGGACCACACTGTGGCAACAGAGGGGCCAAACAGTTCCAGAGTTCACCAATACTTTCCATAGCTTGCGCACCAATCTGGGTATCCAAGACTCCAAGCAACATCTGGTTTTGAAATACCATGGGGCTCTACACAGATACATCCAAACTGAAATGTATTTTCTAGACATCTCATCATTGGGCATTGCTTATCGATATGCTGTTAAAATTGAGAAAAACATTAAGCACCAGAACAAACGGGAGTTTGGATATGCAAATCTACAACAACCAAAGTATGAGAAATACGACCCTAACAAACAACTTCCTGAAAACCAGTCTGAGCCATAGGAAAAGAAGGGTCATGAAAAGATGAAGAAGGACACTGAAAAATGGTGTCATTTACACAAAATCCCCTAGCACAACACCGATGAATGTTGCTCAAAACAATAATTGGTGGCCGAGATCAAAGACAAGCAGCTGAACCCTAATTGAGAATATGATTTTGAAAATACTAGTAAAAGATAGATCAACGACGTAGACCCCACTAATATTGTCGCGACCACAACAATTCAACCAGAAGAACCAACAGATCCTGAAGAGGGGGAGCACTTTTTTCATTCAAATATGTGGGTGAAGGGGACCCTGATGCATTTTATTGTTGATAGCGGAAGCCAGAAGAACCTCATCTTAGTAGATGTCATCAAATAGTTGCGATTGTCGACAAAACTAGACTTGCAACCATACAACATCGGGTGGCTTCGCCAGGGATGAGCTCTTCATGTCATCCAACAGTGTCGATTTTCATACAACATCCAACCCTTCAAGGATGAGGTATTATGTGATGTTTTCCCACTACATGTCTGTGATGTTCTCTTGGGCCAACCATATATGTGGAAACACCATGTTGTTTATGAGTCTCGACCCCACAACATCATTGTTTCTCTGGGGAGTTATCTCTACAGAATAACATAGGTAGTTCTCACCATTGTTCCACCTAAACAGTTCCGCAAGTTAGTATATCATACAACAAAGTTCATCTTCTTAACTATCTGTTGAAAAGGTGAACAGAAGGACATTGCAACTACTATAGCCTTGCCCCAAGCACCTTCTATCCAACATAAGCAGATCAAAAAGGGTGTAGAAAAGAAAAAAGATTCATATTTCACACAATCCTCTCATGTAGCTCGACTTGTTGAATAGACTCAGCCTCACCAACAACAAGTTCGTGACAGCTTTCCACAAACCAAGCAACACAATGTCTCTGATAAGGAAAGTAACTCACCAAGATTCAGATTTAACAATCGCTTTCCCCTCTCCTTCGGGAACTCAATGCAATGGATACCATTGCTTCCTAAGGAGGGAGGATTGATCCAGGTGGATGTCAATGGCCACCCACCTCTTCCATGGGATCAAAAAATAGTTTTCAATCTTGGTAATTTTTTAGTAGTGTTTCGGTTCCCAAACTTTCAGGGTTGTTTTGAGGCCCTAAACGACATGTTTTTGGGATTTGGGGCCCAAGTGATTTCCAAAGGCACTGAACTGGCTACTCGAAAATTTTTATTCTCAGTTATACCTTTTTGAAGGTGTATTGAGCACCCCAAACAGAGATCGTATGCAAAAGTTACACCCTCGGGAAGTTGACGTATCAACTACCACAATCGGGACCCACAAACCTTTTGGATTTTCATCTTTCGGGGTTAGGGTTTTAGATTTTTCTTACGTTAAAAATGCCCTTAGATCCTCATTATAATAATAGTCTTCTTGTGAATGTGAGTAGTCGTCACATCCCTTCTCAGAGATAAGATGCCACCATTCTAGCGAGTCTTTCACTCCTTATTTTTACACTCTTTGTACATTTTTGCTCATTAATAGAAATTGTGTATTACTGTATCTCTTTGTTTATGGTTGTATCTCTGATACATTTCTGTTATATTAGTGGATATCCAAGATACCTCTATATATTTTTTTATTATTTCTCCACTCTCATTTCATGCCGAAAATAATCCACATCAGTGGTATCAGAGCAGGCTGCTCTTGATCGTCTTTCAGTGCATGTCCCTGATGAGGTCCAAGTATAGTAGGTTGGGTCTCAATCTTTTCTCTCTCGAGGAAAATCGCTCTCGCATGCCCAAGAAAACATCCATGGTGGAATAAAAGAAAAATGATGGAGCAAAAGATTCTATTAATCTGTTTCTTGAGCAAGCTCTCACAAGAAAGAGGGATGAAATGATGGAGAATTTTTCCCACATCCTTAAATGCCTACTGATAAAAACAAACGCATCTTCACAAGAGACCACTTTGGAGGCACCTCGTCTTTCAAGGTACATGTTAATTTTGATATTCCCGTATTTAAAGGTCAGATAGATGCAAATGCTCTATACAAATGGTTAAATCTGCTAGAAGGTTATTTCTCTTTTCACCATTTTTCTGACAGGGAAAAGATCACCTTCGCACTCCTTAAGTCTCTCCCCCATGTCAAACATTGGTGGGAAACTTACTGGGAGAAAAGTTCCACATAGGAGTCTGGAATATATGGGGTTGATCCCACTTGGTATTTTTTTGTGGATGCGGTCAAGGAACAATATTATCATGTTGGAAACTATCAAGACCAATACATGAGATGGACCACACTACGGCAAGAGAGGGGCCAAGAATTTCCAGAGTTCACCAATACCTTCCATACCTTGCGCACTAATCTGGGTACCAAATACTCCAAGTGACATCTAGTTCTAAAATACCGTGGGGCTCTACAAAGATACATCCAAACTAAAATGGATTTTCTAGACATATAATCACTGGGTGTTGTTTATCAATATGTTGTTAAAATCAAGCATAAATTTAGGCACCAGAAAAAATGAGAGTTTGGATATGCAAATCTGTAACAACCAAAGTATGAGAAAGACGACCCTAACAAATAGCTTCCTGAAAACCAATCTAAGCCACAGGAAAATAAGGGTCACGAAAAGACGAAGAAGGACACTGGAAAATGGTGTGATTTCCACAAAATCCCATGGCATAACATCGATGAATGTCGCTCAAAATAGTCATTGGTGGCCGATATCAAAGACAAGGAGTCGAACCCTAATTTAGAATATGATTATGAAAATACTAGTAAAAGACAGATCATCGACGCATACCCCACTGCTATTATTGCGACCACATCAATTCAACCAGAAGAACCAACATATCGTGAAGAGGGGGAATGCCTTTTTCATTCACAGATGTGGGTGAAGGGGACCCCGCTGCATTTTATTGTTGATAGAGAAATATAAAAGAAACACATCTCAACAGAGGTCATCAAAGAGTTTGGATTGTCGAGAAAACCACACCCGCAACCATACAACATCGGGTGGCTTTGCCAGGGACATGATCTTCATGTCAACCAATAGTGTCGATTTTCATACGGCATCCATCCCTTCAAGGATGAGGTATTATGTGATGTTTCCCCACTGGATGTTTGTGATGTTCTCTTGGGACAACCATATATGTGGAAACGCCATGATGTTTATGAGTCTCAACCTCGCAATATCGTTGTTTCTTTGGGGATCATCTCTACAGAATACCAGAGGTAGTTCCAAATACTATTCCACCTAAACAATGTCGCAAGGTAGTATCTCATACTACAATATTCAACTTCTTCACAATCTGTTCGAAAGGTGAACAAAAGAACACTGTAACCACTACATCATTTCCCCAAGCACCTTCTATCCAATAGAAGTAGGTCGACAAGGGTGCAACAAAGCACAAAGATTCCTCCTCACACAATCCTCTCATGTAGCTCGAATTGTTGAATAGACTCAGACTTGCCAACAAAAAGTTTGTGACGACCTTCCACAAACCAAGCAACGCGATGTCTCCAGCAAGGCAAACAACTCACCAAGATTCATATTCAACAATCTATTTTTCCTCTCCCTGGGGAACTCAATGCAATGGAGACCATTTATTCCTAAGGAGGGAGGATTGATCCAAGTGGATATCGTTGGCCACCCACCTATTCCACGGGCTCGAAAAATAGTTTCCATCTTGGCAGGTTTTCGAGTTCCAAACTTTCGAGGCCATTTTGAGGCCCTAAATGACATTTTTTGGGGATTTGGGGCCTAGATGATTCTTGAAGACATTGAATTGGTCTAGTTGAAAATCATTCTTCTTGGTTATACCTTTCCAATGGTGTATCGAGTGCCCCAAATAGAGATCGTAAGAAAAATTTACGCCCTTGGGAAGTTGAGGTATCAACTTCCCCAATCGGGGCTCGCAAACCTTTTGGATTTTCATCTTCCGAGGTTAGGGTTTTGGATTTTCCTTATGTTAAAAAGGCCCTTAGATCCTCAATATAATAATCATCTTCTTGGGAATGTGATTAGCCGTCACATCTCTTCTTAGAGATAAGTTGCCACCATTCTAACGAGTCTTTCACTCTGTATTTTTACAGTCTTTGTACATTTTTGCTCATTAATAGAAATTGTGTATTACTATATCTCTGTGTTTATAGTTGTATCTCTAATACATTTTTTTATATTAGTGGATATTTTATATATCTCTGTATATTTCTTTATTATATCTTCGCTCTCATTTCGTGCCGAAAATAATCCGGATCACTCCAGTATTGTACTGCTCCTAACTTCTGTGGCAGTGGTTGGCTTGGGCAATTTCACAATAACTTCTACTTTTGCACGATCTATCTTTAGATAACCATTCCCTACAATATAACCCAAATATACTTGAGACATTTTTCCAAATTCACATTTAGACAACTTAATATACAACTTCTCCATCTTCAAGAGTTCAAATACTGTCTTGACATGCATTATATGATCTTCCCATCTTCAACTGAAGATCAAAATATCATCTAAGTAGACAATGACAAAGTGATCAGAATCTGGACCAGGGGTCAAATTTTACCTCAAAAATTAAAGTTCTCGGAATTGCCTCAAAACAAATGGGTTTGTAGCCCTCATCGTCATGAACCCAACGAAATTCGTTTCGTCTCAAACGGACGTCGGGAGCAAAAGTTATCGCGATCTGTTCGAATCGCCAAACAGTAAAAAAAATGATGCTGACTGGGTAGGCCGTACTGCCACGTGGCAGGGCCGTACAGTGCTGACGTAGGCATCCGTACATGCTGTCGTGGCACTGGCAGATGACGTGGCACATTTTTATTTGATCGATTGGAGACAAATAGCGTGTTGACACATGGCATCATTGAACGAATAGAAGAGTGCCACGTGGCCCACTCCGGGGCTGCCACGTGGCACCCCGAATTTTGACTATTTGGTATTTTGTTCAAAAAGTTTGGGGTCGACCGGATTTGAACCGGTGACCTCCCCTCCATACAAAGTCTTCGTCCATTTTCGCTAACCGGTAGGGCGACCGTTGGTTCTTGTTTGTTGTACCAACACACATTTATTTATTATGTGTGTTATTTGAATTGAAAGGGGGGGTCGGGCCCCGACCCGTGGGCACATTAAAATACATGTGACCCAAACTTACACCCGGTTACTTTGGCACGCATTTACATTGGCATATATTATATTGTATGGCAAATACAATGTATATTATATATTGTATAATCGGGTGTTAAAACCATGCGCGGGGATTTGAACCTTAACCCAAGTTTAAATTGCGCGCGTTTTTAAAACCATATAACACAGTTATATTACTATTGTTCACATTCCAATGTTTAACCATTAAATGCCACGGTTTCAAATAGCTTGGCGGGTTTTTGGGCGGAGACCGCCTTATTTGGCGTTTATGCCATTTTTAGTGAAACTAATTCCAGCTATGCCGAATTTAGTGGAGAAAAGGAGGAGGAATCAGTTTTGGCCATATCTTTGGCTAGGGAAAACCTTTCTTCACGTTTTTTTGGTCGATTTTGGGTATCTTCGACCTTTTGGAGCCATTGGATCAGGTTTCAGAGCCATTGGAGGTCATTTGCAGGTGATTTTGCTTCAGGGAAGCTTTCAGGGCCACCAGGGCCATTTCAGTGCTGGAGCTGTTTGGAGGCTATGTTCAGCCATTTTTGGTGATTCAAAAGCCTAGGTTGGCTATTTTCGACCTTCTGAATCTGATGGAAGAGGTTTCAGAACCATTTTAGGTCATCTTCACCACTAAATTCTCCATTCAAGATTAAAGGGCCACCAGGGCCATTTGGGGAAAGTACTGTATAAGGTACATTTTCACTGTTTAGTGATTGGGAAAGAGCATGTTCAGCTAATTCCTATCTTCTGATTCTGTATTTACAATCAGTTATGTCTTTTGAGACATTCATATTCTTGTATTATCATTTGGAGCATTTTTAATACAAGAGGACAAGCCTAGTTTGGGAGGTTTGGTCCAGCAGATGTAGCCTGAAGTGGGTGAACTGCTTTATCATTTTGGTTGCTGTGATTTTGATGTGTTCTTGCTGCATTTGATACTGCTGTGTATTAGTTCATAACACATATTTAATCTTGTAAAAGAACATTCCTCACACATGCACTATGACAAGAAGAACTAAGAACCTTACACTTAAACAAGTTGCACATTGTTAACACATGAAGCAAGTGTATGTCAAAGAATTCTAAGTGTTTACTTATTATTTCTTTAGGCAGAGCCTGTAAAGGGCCAGGTAGCCTCTGGAACTCATCCTCTCTTTAGAGGTGACATTTCCGGTAAATGCTCCTACAGTCTATCTCTGTATAAGAAATAGTAAGTTCTCACATTTCCAGAGGTCACATTGGAGTGTATAACTCACATTTTGAATTATGGAAAATGGATACCTTGCACCCTTAATCAAGTACCTTCCATTTTCAGATCACAAAGTCATCTATATAAGGCCAGAACACATCATTCATTTCCCTCATAAATGTCACATGTGTGTTACATAAGACAAATGGAATAACTAACCATTCAAACAAGCCCTGCTTTGTCTTGAAAGTATTTTTCCATATATCAGTTTCTTCAATCCTAATATGATAGTAACCACTTTCAAGTCTATATTAGTGAAATAAACAACATGCTTTAATCAATGCAATAAATCATCAATTTTAGGAAGAGGATATCTATGCTTTACCATAATTTTGTTTAGTGCTCGAAAGTCATTACACATCCTCCACCTACCATATTTCTTCAGAACTAATACAATAGGAAATCCACAAAGAGAGGAACTTGGTATTATAATTCCCTTATCGAGCAACTCTTGAACTTGCTTCTTTATCTTTGCATTCTATAGTGTTGATGATCTATACATACCAATGTTAGGAAGAGGAGCATCGTGCTGCAAATAGATTTTATGTTCAACCTCCCTCTTAGGAGGAAACCATGTAGGTTCTTGAAATAACTTATCATAATTAGATATTATTTTAACCAACTCTTGTTTATGATCTGGATCAAAACCTGATAAAAAATCATATATCTCTTCTTCCTTTTGTTTCACTATCATGAGAACAAAATATTTACTTGCATGAGTCTCTTCATTTGTCCCATTCTCACTAAAGAATCATTACTTTTGATACGATGAGCTCTGACAATAAATTCAATCCCATCTTTGAAAAGGTGATATTTATTCTCCTCACGATAAAATATAGATTTCTTTTCAAATAGATATGGACTACCTAGGACAATGCTACAAATGTCAAGAGGTACAACATCTAACTCAACCTCATGAAAGAACTTGGATGTAATTGCAATTCTAATATTACACTGTTTCATTACCTGCAACTTAGCATATTCACACACTCAACCTAATGGATATGGTTTTTTATGAGATCTCATCTTCAAACCCATCTTCTTAACAATTTCTTCAGATATTAATTTAACTTGAGATCCACTGTCAAACAAAGTATATATCTGTGTATACTTTACTATAACCCTGACATGAAAAAACTCGCTTCTTTTCTTTTGATCAATAACACTTTCTGATTTAGTAGATTGAACTGAAGAATTAGTGATATATATACCTTTTCTTCCTATTGACATGATCTTAGATTCATCTCCTGAATCTGATCCCATATCGTATTGAGTTGATGCAACAATCTTCTTCTTCCCTTTATCTTGTAACTTCTTTGGTCGTAATTCTGGATGTGCACAACTTCCAACACTATGCTTCCTCATGACCATTTCTCTTATAGTGGGAACATGTAGGTTTTTCTTCAGCTTTCTTTACAATAGATGACTTCTTACTCTTCCATTTTCCTTTTGTTTTCTTCTCAAACTTGTGTGGATTCTTATCTTCAATCACATACTTCCCTTTACTAGCCTCCATATGAGTATCGTGTACTAACACTCCATCAAGTTTAGTAGGATTAAACATCATGATAGTGTGTTGAATATATGAGTGCATGCCACCAATATAATTTAGAAGAGTTTCCCGAGCATATATTGGAATTCCTAAGGATAATGCTTTCTTTTTAAATTCATGTGTATATACCTGGATATTTTTCCCCTTGCATTGTCTGAGTTGTTTCCATTCCATAATTGTTGTTTTCACATAAGATAATGGATAAAATTGTTTTATAACTGTAACAATAAACTCATCCAAAGAAGAAATTAGTGTACCATGTTTAACAAGATCAACTTGTGTCTTACTCTCCCACCATATCAAGGCTATATCGGCCAGATAAAGAGTATCCAATTGTGTCTTTACAGTTTCGTCCACAATCCTTTGCACCCTGCAATATACTTCTATCTGCTTTATCCAATTTTCCAACTTTTCAACATTCAATTCTCCATCATAAATTGACAATTCAAACTTAACATCCAATTTTAATAAAGGAAAATTATGAGCATGAGAAGTCTTCTTAATGGACTTTTTTTTTATGTGAAGAATGTTCACCTGTAGATGATGAAGATGGTGAGGGTGTTTTGGAAGGTACACCTCCTTCACCTCCTTCTTCATCTTTAACTGGTTCAAATTTCTTTGATGCATCTTCTTCCTTGGCCTTGTTTCAACCCGCATACATTTCTTCTACCATGGCTTTCATTAAATTAAAAACGTAGAAGAAATCATATTCAGAGTGATAAGGACCTCACTTTCTAGGCAAATTCATCTCTATTGTTTAACCGATCTCTAGATTATAACTTGCAAGTTTTCCTTCTCCTTGCTTGGATTTGGACCTTGTAAGCATCCACTTGCAAACACTTGGCTCTAATACCAACTTGATCTGAAAAATCCTTAGATGCTAATTATTATTTAATTCACATAAACATTTAACTTGATTTTGAAATAATAATGATCATTTGACTGATTTCAAAATACATTTGAAATTTTTTATCTATCCAAATTCACTTTAATGATAAACAACTTGCAATATAATTGAGCGAAATAGAAAAACAATACCAAAATCACATACACAAGTTTGTTAATGAAGTTCACCCAATTTGGGCTACGTCTCCTGGTCCGCTTCCAATCGAGACATATTTATTAATGCTTAAATTATTATGTTTTACAATGATCTCTTTACACGTTGCTCAAACTCAAAAACATAGTGTACCATCGAATTCCTTGTGAAGTTTTGAGAAAAATGAGTATAGAGTTCATAAAATTCCATAAAAGAACCTCTTGGGGCGCTTTACAATGTAATCCCAAGGTCTTGTTACCTATCGCATGAACTGCGAGACCTAATACATACTCTGAAATCATGTGTCCTTGCCTTAGTCCACGTGCCCATTAAAAAGGGGGTCGGGATAAACCGCCAACCGAACTTCATGGAAAATATTAAATATAATATTGTTGGTATTCCTTAATAAGAGGCACCTTTGGTGAAATTGTTAAGGCGTTTGGACATGTGGGAGGTCACAGGTTCCAACCCACGAACCTCTCCTCCTTTTGTGCTTTGTTTAAATAATATGTTATAAATAATATGGTGTTTGCTAACATGTATGTGGTGGATTATAATATAAACACTCACTTAAAATTTGCTATATATAAAATCGCAGTTTCAACTGACAGTAATTAAAAGCAGTAATTAAAAGGGCGATTATCCTTAAAACAATAATTAAATATGACAATAACTAAGCTGGATTTAAGGCAAGCAGCACCATTACCTATACACAACAACATCATTAACTACATTACCTCTACTGGTCAACGCAACCATCAACTTCCCTAACATCCAAGCTTTACGCTGTGATTACATTATCACCAACAAATTGACAATCTTGGCTATACTCCATTACTCGCACACAGAAAAACAAGAAAGTCATCCTATAATCAACGGCCGCGCCCAAACAGTCATGATAACCACCATACCTGATATTTAAAATAAAATCGCCGGAAAATTTTGCGTTTACCTACAGTTTAAAAGTCAATGGATAATAATAAAAAAAAACTCCAGTTGGTATGACATAGCTAAAACTTACGCTGACAGGTGGTCAGTCAAAACAATTTCCATTTACATACGATATCAAATAATCAGGCTGTGAATGGAATCGTTATCCTTACCTACTTAAAAGCTATACAAAAACGCTACCAACCGGCATGCAACGTTTAAAGAAATGCGCTGTCACGCTCAGGTAAAACGCAGAATTAAATTGACTACCAAGGCGACGTTAACGTAAGGCTTCGGACGGAATGTAAAAGCGTGGAGTCTGCAGAAGCTAAGCTCTAGCCGATTGTGGCTCATTGGTATCTAGAACCATGCCACCTTGCACGCATGCCTAAAATTCGATAGGGAGTAAACGCTGGCAACAAAATAGGGAGTCTCCTACTGAACTTCGCCATGCAGCGAAGATAGCCGACTGTGGAAAAGGCAATCGCCGGAGAGGAGATGCCCATGAAAACGTGCGGAGGCAATTAGAGAACGCGCAGATGGAAATGATCCCCAAATCAACACGAGATCCGCTAAATTGCTACCCGACGATGAATCATAATCAAAAGGAAGAAGGGACGGAGGTTATCAGTTCAGAAAAAGATGAAAGCGGGGCCAGGTTCTAGAGCAGTTCGTCCCGAATCAAAAGGGCAAGGCGGAGGTAAGGAATATGAACCGCAGGTATCAGAGGTTAAAGCGTGAGCGTCCCCAGCCTATTCGCAGAGAACTCCAGCCCAAACGCAGAGAGGTAAAAACTCTTATACGCGGGGAAAATCTCCACTATTATTTTTAATTCGACTCCAAGAAAGACAAAAAAAGATCACCATTATCGTGGTGACAACTAACACAATGCAGGAAATATTTGCAGAGTTTTTGAGGGCGCCAATTCGCGGGGTAATCCTCCAGTGAATTATAACATGACCTCCAGAAAGCAAAGAAATCAATAAAGCCAAACAAAGATGCCAGACGCCCATTCAGAACGGATCCCACACTTCTTAGTTTTACCTCCAGAATATAAACCGCTGTATCTCTGTAAACCCAGACAGATCGTTGCCAAACAGGACGGTTTGGAAGTTTTAGATATAAAAGGCAGAGGTAGAAATATAGATCTCTGAAGCAGGCGAAGTCACTGTTAAAAAGCCCACAGATATAAGCAACAAGACACAGAAAAGAAAAAGAAAAGGGGCACACCGGGATACAAGAACCCACCCATTTGCAGGGTGGATGGCCACTAACAAAGGAGGAATCACACAAGAACAGGCTCGCTGGTAAACAGTAATTACTCAAGTAAAGTTTTGCCCGAAGGTGATGAAGACGCTAGGAAGGGAGACGATCAGAAATCTCGTCCAGGGTAAATTCGCCCCTAAACGCAACACAGGTATAACATCGCCCTAAAATATTCGCCCGGAAAAGTTTAAAGAGAAAAACGCAACTCACTAGCATGTAACGCGCGGTTCAATGCCCAAGGACAACAATAAAGCACAGGTCATTTATGCATGTAGACTCAGATTAAAAAAAAATCCCCTTATCTACAATGCATGTCAAAAGACACCCAACAAATACAGACACGGACTGCAGCAACCATGACCATAACCACCATGCCAACGATTGTCCACAAAGGGAAAAAAACGAAATGCCTAACCAATCAGAGAAACGAAACGCCCCAATGACAATAAAAACACCGATCAAGCCCAGATTAAAACCCCGTCGTCTGCCTCCGCGGCGTCCTCTAACCAAGATTATTGCGCATGCACACAATCTACTCAATCAACAACGGTATAATAAAACCCACTCATGTCAACGAAAGTCGTAGCGAACCCCAAGTCGCGGGTCAAACCGGCTCTGATACCATATGTAACAACCCCTTCGTTATGTCTATGAATAGCAAGGTTCAATAGGAAATTTTTCTTTTTAACAATTAAGAAATTAACAACATCACCTAAATCATATCAATGCAAAAACACAAGACATCATAACTAAGGTGACACATGATCAGAATATAAACAAACTCTACAATATCATTGTGGAACGAAATTTCAAACCATAATGCCAACCAATCTCATCATATTATCACCAATGACAATAATTTTGCCGAATATAAAAATGCTTTCTACCTTACCATTAAAATCATACCTTAGCCACACGCCCGCTTCGGAGACGTCCCTCGTGCTGTGCCACATCCCTCGCTCCGTGCCGCTTCTGCTCGCCGACCAAAAAGAAAACTCACCGGTACCTCCCAGCCAAACGCTAGGGGTACTCTGCTTCCCCCTTAGCCCCCCGAGCCGCAAAGGGGCCACACAAGAACCAGAGATAGTCTAGCATCTCAGCTCGCCTCAACGGCTGAGCTACCACTCCAATCACAGCTGAGATATACCCAACTCCTCACAAGCAACCCGTCAAGCCACAACTCGGCAGCGTAACGTTACGCTAACTGTTCCCCCTTTCTTCCTTCCTTTCCCCTCCTTTTATAGAATTTTGAGACTGACCTAAATCATAAATCATTAATTAATTAATTTTTAATGACTCACCCTCTAACAGTCTCCGCCGTCCAAGTGTCACACATGCCTCTGGTTCTCTAAAATTAATTTCTTTTTAATTATTAAAAGACTCAACTCTCTCACTCCCCCAAAATCGCTCCTTAAATTACTCCTTAAATTACTCCTTAATCACCCCTTAAATTTCTCCTTAAATTACTCCT
>ML780634.1:48427-62231 GCA_009831015.1 Picea engelmannii
CATCTCTATTCTCCAAGTAGAATAGTTTTCCTCATCAAGGATTGGAACTTCATCATTCATTTGTGTGTCCATGTATCTCCTCCAAGATTTTTAAGGCTTATAGTGAAGGCCCTCTTTGATACCAATTGTTGGACACACCGACTACACTGAGAGGGGGGGGGGGTGAAGCGTGTAGGGCTCTTTTTCCCAACAATTCCCTCTTACACAAAAATCGTTAGTTAAAAATCACCATTAACTCATTACTCATTGCTGTCATTTATAACCAGTTATATGTGAACACATATCAACACCATATATCAGCAATATATCATCAACAAGTCATCACCACAAGGAACACAAAGAACACAAGATGTATGTACAATTTTCTTTTTATTACGGACTACAATCCTTGGGGTTTTTCAGCAACAACTGAATAGAGTACAACTCTACAAGAGAACCATATCTATAATTCAAGACTCATCTTACACCCTCAACACCAACTGAGATGAGGCAACAATCCTCAACAGATATCAATCTGTGCCATAAAAAAATGCATCAACCATGCACCAACCCGTACCAAACAACCTGTAATCAACCTGTACCATAAACAAGTGCATCCAACCATGTACCAAGTATATACCAATCATGTTTCAACTACTCATCAACAATGAATCATCAATATGTACCACCATCATCAACTATACACTTCATGTATGTGCCAACTCATCAACTGCTTGTCTCAACCATGACTAGTTTTGGATTAGTGAACAACCCTAACTTGAAATAATCATAAATATGTACCTGTAATGAACAAAGATATAAAACTGATATATAATGTTCTTCAATGTGTTTTATGCAATTTCTCCAGGTTTCACTACTTGGAACCTCTCAGAAAAGGAGTTATAGCAAAAATGACATACCTTGTTGAATTATGTCTTATTCTAGAGAGAGACCTTGTAGTGCGTACACCACACGTAATATTTGTTTAATCGATCTAAAACTATTACAAAACATACTACATATGGTACTCTAACCAACACATTTGGTCTTACTAAATTTGGAGCTGTTATGAAGAAGTTATGATGTTTTTACCCGAAACACCTGTTTTAGACTAGTTTCAGGACTAGGCACAAACCCTATTTTCCATGGAGTGTAACTCAAACAATACAATGAACCACACTTTGAATTTTTTACCACAGATACTTGGATATGTTTTCTCAATGTAATATCAATCTCATGGTCAAAATCATTATAGAAAAAAATTATTGCGAAAATGGTGAGATGACCTGTAAATAACATACCTTAGAAAGCATCATCAAAAGAATTTATCCTCCCTTGAATTCCGACCCTATTTTCTTAGCCTTTCCTCTGAAATTTGCCTTATATATCCTTTGGTTACCTCATTCACCTATATAGATTAAATATTCTCAAGTGTGATATTAAATGAGAGAGCCTTGCCTCTTATTTATACTCTCCATCTTCTAGGTCACTTGGCCCATTTCTAGGTCACTTGACCTATTTCTAGGTCACTTAACCCATTTACAGGTCACTTTGCCTATTTTCCTCATTTTTAGGGTTAACCATTTTCCATAATTAGAAAGTTCTCCATTACTTTATCATTTAAATATTTCTCCTTGACTTTCTCACCTCACTTTATCATTTAAATAATCTTCTTTGATTTTGTCACTTCACTTTATTATTTAAATAATCCTTCTTGACTTTGTCACTTTAATTTATCATTTAAATAATAATTTCTTCTTTGCAAGCTCTTTGACTTCTTTGACCTTTTGGGGCTTCAAGCCAACATATGAGGGTCCTCCAACTTTGTAAGGCCATAACTCTCAAACCATGAGGAGTTATGTGATGTTCCACATACCACCAGAAATGACATGACATGTAATATCCATATAGAATAGTATTACCTGCAAATATATCAAAACACATACCATTATACATCAAACAAACGTGGGTCCATTACCCAAACCTGGTTTCTCCAACTTCTCATGGCCATAACTCTCTAACCATGAGGAGTTATGTGATGTTCCACATATTACTAGAAATGGTATGACAAGAACTATCCATCTAGGATAGTTTCACTGAAAAATTCACAGATATTCATCTTATTATTCCACACTCAAGCATGGGTCCTCCAACCATTATTCTAGGATAACTCAACCATAAAGCGTCTTTCCATGAGGGATTTCACCATAAGGGGACCACTTTGGAGTTCATCCATTTGTGCACCTTATCAACCATGATAAGACTATACTGATCAATCTAACTATACATCATATATCAAAGAAACCACATTGAACCATCTTCATCTTTGCATCATGTATCAATGACAACTCATTGATCCATCTTCATCTATGCATGAAATCATATGCATCATATACTTGACATCTTTCTAATCTTATCAAGGACAATGCATATTACATTTGACATCAATCATCAATCAATCAATCCTTTAGCATCAATCAATCAAACCATTGGCATCAATGACAACATGATCCAACAATATGATTAAAAGAATTTATCAGTTAGTTTCATTTAGTTTATGTGACTGTGCTATTTTATTTTATTTAAGCTGCAATTTTGTTTTATTCAATTAACAATTATGTACATTTGTAGTGGGAATGGGATGGCCAAAATTGAAAAGAGTTTATTAGTTAGTTCTATTTCCTTTATATCACCATGTTATTGTATTTGAGTTGTAGTTTTTCTTTTATTTAGTTATAGAGACTTGTAATGGAAATGAGATGATCAAAAGATTTTATTAGTTAGTTTCATTTCCCTTATGTCACCATGTTATTGTATAAGTTATATATATTTTTTATTCCCCATGTTCATTTAAGTTATATCACAGTTTCAAACATTCCTTCAAATTATAATTACAAATTAACTAGCATGTATTGGAACCATTTTATATCCATTGTGATACCCATTATCATCCAACATCATGAATTACCAATTAATTATCAATGTCACAGAAGCATACAGTCAAATAATTTTCATCCTTGTTGCCCTTGAGAAGTTAGTGTCTTTAAATTGTGATCTTGTACATTAGCCATCCACACATACATGTAAATTGTTTACATCTTGTCATTGGTTAATATGTGTTTATTGAAAGGTTAAATAGCTTAGAAATATCTAACTTATGGTTGTTATTGGTATTCCTTTTGATAACTTCAAGTAAACAAGGGTTCTGATTTTGATTAAAAGAGGTTTTCCTAATAGAATAGGTTTCATGAAGGTTAACTATTTGATTTAATAATATGATAATATCTATGCTTCTATTGATGAAAATTTTCCTTGGCGAGGATTAGATTTGTTTATAGTTGATCCAATTAAATAATATAAATGAAAAGGAAAGGGATTTTTCTATTTTTTTGATTGATAGATAATCTAATTAAAGAATGGAAAAAAAAGGAAAGGGATTTTTTCCAATTCCTCTGAGTAATAGTTCACTCTTCATAATGATATTCGAATAAGGATCATGTTGGTGAACTTAGACATGCATTACTTGACATTTGAAAATTACTAACATTACTTAATAGATAAATCAAATTTCTACTCACTAAGAGAAACCCACAAAGGATGTAGAACCAAATGTCATTTGACCTTTTTTTATTGTTTTTTGTTTATTTATTATTATTATGTATTTTTTATGTAACAAATATTTGATCCTTGATTTGATCTATTAGATTGAGTGAGCAAACTTATGAGTAATTTGAAATTTATCAAGTTGTTTTACTTTAACTAGGAAAATATGATACATGTACTATAAATGATTCTTTCCATTACTACAGATTTATGTTTGATGATTTGATGATTTATGGTTTTCAGTTTGGTTGATTTTTTAATAATTACATTGATCTATTATGATCTTGATACACATTTTGTTTCTTTATATATGATTTATACACTTAAAATAAGAAAAAAATAATTGTATATAGGTAACACCCGCTTGGGTAGGAGGGATATTGCAAGTTTAGAAAAATAGATTTACAATCCTACATTAGTCCCATGTAGAATGTAAACAAAGATGAAGATACCAAAGTTTGGAAGAAAGAGTTTAATATTATTTATGACACATTTTTTATAGGTTTCTAGAGACGATGTAGGAGGTATGACTCAGTCAGTTGTAAGTGCATTCAGTGCATCTACCTTCAAGGGGGAAAGCAACTTTATCCTCATTCTTGATGCCAATCATTCAACTATTATCACCCTCATCATCATCACTATCATAATTTTCCATAAATTTTCTTCATCTTCTCCATTTTAATAATAACTGTCCCCATCCTTGTCATCATCATTGTAATAATAGGTAAATTCACTAAAAGGGTTAAATGAACCTACTCCATGAATCGATGGCATGGTTAATGTATGTATTTCTGATGCAGACCCCTACCTTAGTAGGGTCCACTGACCTCCTGGTCTTTGGATCGTTCTTCTTTTGAACCGAATTAGCTCTCCGGGCTCTTGCTAGAACCCTTCGAACAAATCCACAGGTCCCCCTTTTCTCCTCTGGCACATGCCTTCAACTCAATCTGTGCGTGAGCCCTTTTCCCTTGGTGCTCTTCTCTCTGTTATGACCTGATGCACCTTTCGGGTTTTTTGAGGTTTCGGGACTCCTGTGAGTGAATTCTCCCCGACTCCTTGTACTCTTGGACTTCCGGTCTTCAAAATGCCAAAAAGGCACAACGCCTCAACTAGCTCCTCCCTTAGCATTTCGGGTCTTCGCGTTTTGCGGTTTCACGAGTTGGGACTCCCAGGCTACCGACTCTTGGCCTCTTAAGTACTTGGTACCCAAACTACCGAAATAATGGCCCACGATAATATGCCACCGACTTTTTGCAATTCAGGGAATCGCGAGGTAAGGATCCTCCTGTCCTCTGTCTTTCGACCTTCCGGTTCCTGAAATGCCGAAATAGTTGTTTCTTCCGAGACTAAAATATTTCGGGCCTTTTCCCGAAATCCTGACCACCTTCCACGTGTCCACAACCCTATTCCAAAGGCACATTGCGTTCACTACTTAGGGTTTTTCATCCCCAAGAGCTTAGATTCCTTGTCTCTAGGACTTTCGAAATCCCGAATCTCGATATGCCAAAATCTGATCCTGTCTTTGTGACCCGACAATACTCCTCCTATGATTTTGAGAATTCACATTTCGGAACTTCGCAAATCTCGGTGCAACAATCCTTTGTCCTCTTGTACTTTCGATATCTGAAATACCGAAGTACCGAAATCCCAAAACTCCTGTCCTCCTTCTCCCGAGCAAGATCAATGACTGTGAGCCTCCATGATCCAATGGCTCAGATCCTTTCGGGATCCCATGGGTCAAGAGTTATGAATTCTCACCCCTTCATCTTTCGATAGCCGAAATACCAAAATTCCCCTTTGGGGATCTCCCCGAAACCTCACCTATATGCACCTTTTTGGGACTTCAGGATTCACGATTTCATGAATCCTCCGCGGCAAATTTTTGCTCCTTGACCTCCTGGTATCTGAAACCTCGATATGTCGAAATGCCAAAGTTTCTGCTCCAAAGGAAAGTCACATTTCGCGACTTCGGGGTTCTCACCGTGAAGTGCCCCGGTCTCTTGTCCTCAGGATTCCCAAAATGCCGAAATGGTTTAGCGGCTCCTCTCCTTTTCATATGAGGATTAAACCTCGTGCAACTCCTCCTGGATCCGATGGATATCGGCTATCCACGCAAGATCTGATGGTAGCTGTAGCTCCTCCCTGAGCTTACGCTTTCTTCCTTCTCCTGGAAGATTTTCCAAGTTCCAAATGTCTCACTCTTTGCTTCCTCTGCGAATCTTGATGGTTTTGGACCTCGCTTGCATTCTGAAAATGCTATCTCTCCTGAGATTTCAGGACTTGTGAAACCTTGAAAGGTTTCCCTGACTTCCTGCACTCCTTGCAACTATTTCTCTGTGTGCAAAGATACCCTTCCTCCTGAGCTTTATTTCTATGAAACCTTAAAGGGTTTCCCAACTTTTGCATTCCTTGTAGAGTCTCTATGCACAAAGGTGCTATCTGTCCCGAGCTTGATAACTTGAAACAAGTTCTTCCTGCGCACACTCCCTATGCTGCTGAGCTTTCGCTGAACTCATATCTGAAGTATTTCTTGAAAATAAATGCTTCTCGCCCTCCTGGCGTTCTTCTACTCGATGCACACCTTCCAGAGTCTCTCTTCACAGAGTGTTCAATCACTTTGTAAGTGTCTTCCCATGACACTTCTATTCTCTTTGAACTCGAAATGGAATTCTCTGGTGCACTCTTTGCACTCGCTCAATGCCCTCCTGGCAGAGTTTTACAGAACTTCAGTAGTTATGTTTCTTTTCTGTGCCTTCCTTTGCACAGTTCCTTGTCCTGCAAGGTGTTCAACAACCTTGAGGCTCCTCCTTGAATCTGTGAATCTTTCTGGTGTGCACTCCTTGCACGTTCTTTCTGACTTCGTAGAGCTCAAATGTGCATTCCTTGCGCTGGCTACATAACTTCCAGTGTTCTATTGTGCACTTCTTGCATGGCCTAAAGAACCCATAAAGAAATCACAACTCAATCAGATAGACAATAAAATCTATCTATAACCTGTATCTACAATATACATGTGACACTCAATTGCATAAACATACACATGTGACAGGAAAACCTGCTCTTTGTATTAATTTCCAAATATCTATCCAGATGTTTACAAAGGCTGGACTGTAACAAGTCTCAGCTCTCTCTTGAGACCTCTCTACCTGAGAAATCTCTCCCTAACTCTCTACTCAAATTTCTTTTTTTACAAAATGAGGCTCTCTCGAGCTTATCCCCAACCACCATCTCTGAGCTATCGCTATCAACGAGCGACTCCTATGGCTACATTACATAAATGGATGTCCAGTCCTGACAGATATGGACTTAGCTATAGGTAACCATTTAAGGAAACCTCAACCACTTCTTGAAAAACTACGTGGTCTGGCACTAAAATCCTTACAACATTTATTGAAATTTCAAATTTCAAAATTGAGAGGGCTGCGCCTCTCCCTTTCTCCATTAATGCGTGTTGGATTTGCTGGTTGGCTAGCACGCTGCTGATGTGGAGTGATTCTCCTGCATCATACTCCCCAGTTGAAAAAATCATGAGCTCCTTCTCATGAGCTCCTCTTCTCCAGTGTTGAAATCCACTTGGATCCCAAACTTTCCCTTGGAGCTGTCCATCTTCTCCTCTCCAGCTATGCTGCTGTTGTTGTTGTTGCTTTTTCTTCCCTACTGCTCTTGCAGGCTCCCGTCTGCTCAGCTTCTCATTGCTGACCGCTTCTGCTGCTGAACTCAACATCAACCTTCTAATTTCTTCAATTACCTCATCCAACTGCTCCAGTGGCTGGCTCTTTGTATGCAGTCTTCTCTGCTGCACTTCTGTCTTCTCAATGGGTAGATTTGTTTGACCTCCCATGTTGTCTTTATCTCTCTTTGTGGCACTGAGTGGCCACTTTGTTGCAGACTCTAGCTCTGCAGTGTTCTTATTGAACTGTTGCTCAACTTCTTCTTGTGGCGGTTCTGCTGCTGCCATTTCTTCTACTGGCATACTTTCAGCTTCTTCCATCTTCTCCTGGGGCTGGTATGATCCACTACCTTCTTCCAACTTAGCTTGTTGGATGTGCAAGCCTTGCACCATCACCCTTCTCTCCAAGGCTTCCAATTCTTCGCATAGATCAACAAAATTGATGTTGTCCGTTTCTTCTTCTGCTGCAGGCTTCAGTGCTGCAGTCATCTCTATTTCAGCTTCCTGGCTGAAAATTTTGAGCCATTCTGTTGAACGCTCATCCTTTTCTCCTTGGGAAAATATCAGTGTCTGCTCCACTTCTTCCTCCATGACAGTTTCTGCTGGCTGTCTCTCTTCTGTTGCTATGTTTGCAACACATGATTTGGCCTCAACTAGGCTGCCTGGTAGGAATACTTTAATTCCCCCAATCATCAGAATGCTCTTCTGATTCTCTCTTGTCAGCATTCCTTGCTGATATGAACTCTTCTCTGAGTTCATGATACTTTTAGACAGTCTCATCTCCTTTCCCCTTCCCACCTGGCAATTTGGGAATTTTCTACTACCCACCTAGCAGTCTATGAGACCGTCTGATCCCATCTCATTGCCCACCTAACAATCTGAACTTTTAGCATTGCTCCCCTAGCAGTATACGAGACCTTCTAGTGATCTCTTCCCATTGCCTACCTGGAAACTCAAAAGTTCACTTCTGCCCACCTAGTAGTTTACGAGATCAATCGATCCCACCTTCATCAACACTCCTTGCTGACCCAAACTCATCCCTGAGTTCATGAGACTTTCAAATAGTCTCATCTTCTCTTCCTTACCCACCTAGAAATATGAATTTCCACTACTGTCCTCCTGACAGTCTATGAGATCCTCCAATGACCTCATTTCATTGCCCACCTAGAAATTGGAAAATTCATCTTTGCCTTTCTGGCAGTTTATGAGATCTGAAACTGATCTCTCTTCCTCCTCACTGAGGGTTTCTCCAACTTCTGGCTCATAGATGCAAACCAGCTCTGTGTCACTGAGGCTTTCAGCATACCTCAACCATATTTTCAATAGCCTTTATTGTCCTTTGGCCAACAACTCCTTGATTGGCCACTTCACCTTCTTTTTCACGGGCCATTCATATACCCATCGTGATTTTCCATTCTCCTGCACCCACAGTGCAAGATCCTCCATCCTCGATCTCATCTCAACGAGTTCTTTATCCATCTCTGCTTTACTCATCTACTTTTGGTCTCCTCTTCCACCACGCTCATGGCCTTCAGTAGCCATCTTCCTGTTCCTGTCTGCCCTCCTGGAAAACTTGTTGCTGTCACTCTGCAACTGAGAGCATCTCCATGTCCTCCTACAACTCACCTAGCTGTCTATCATTTGCTGCACACCTTGCAACAATCACCACAGAGATTTAACACCCTACTTCTTTAACCTGTTGTATATAGATGAATCCCTGTTTCTGATATCCTTGATGTTACCATAATTTCTCCTTCACTATTTCTGTTTTGCCTACGATTTGTAGAAATTTTTTTAGCTCTGATACCACTTGATGCAGACCCCTACCTCAGTAGGGTCCACTGACCTCCCGATCTCTAGATTGTTCTTCTTTTGAGCCAAATTATCTCTTTGGGCTCTTTCTAGAACCCTTTGAACAAATCCATAGGTCCCCCTTTTCTCCTCTGGCACATGCCTTCAACTCAATCTATGCGGGCACCCTTTTTCCTTGGTGCTCTTCTCTTTGTTCTGACCTGACACACCTTTCAAGTTTTTCGGGGTTTCGAGACTCCCATGAGAGAATTCTCCCCGACTCCTTGTACTCTTGGACTTCTGGTCTCCGAAACGCTGAAAAGGAACAATGCCTCAACTGGCTCCTCCCTTAGCCTTTCGGGTCTTCATGTTTCACAATTTCACGAGTCGGGACTCCCAGGCTCCCGACTCATGGCCTCTTGAGTACCCAGTACCTAGAATGCCGAAATAATGGCCCACAATAATATGCCACCTGATTTTCGCGATTCGAGGAATCGCGAAGTAAGGCTCCTCCTGTCCTCTGTCTTTTGACCTTTCGGTTCTCGAAATGCCGAAATAGCTGCTTCTTCTGGTACTGAAATCTTTCGGGCCTTTTCCTGAAATCCTGACCACCTTCCACATGTCCACAAACCTATTCCAAAGGCACGTTGCATTCACTACTTCGGGGTTTTCATCCCCAAGAGCTCAGATTCCTTGTCTCTAGGACTTCCGAAATCCCGAATCCTGGTATGTCGAAATTTTAGACTATCTTCATGACCCGACAATACTCCTCCTATTCTTTCAGAAATTTGCATTTTGGAACTTCGCAAATCCCGACGCAACAATCCTTTGTCCTCTCATACTTCTAGTATTCAAAATATCAAAGTACCAAAATCCTGAAACTCCGATCCTCCTTCTCTTGAGGAAGATCAACAACTGTGAGCCTCCTTGATCCAATGACTCAGATCCTTTCAGGATCCCATGGGTCAAGAGTTCTTAACTCTCACCCCTGCATCTTTCGGTAGCCGAAATACCGAAATTCCCTTTCGGGGATTTCACCGAAAACTTACTTGTATGCACCTTTTCGAAACTTTGGGATTCGCAATTTCATGAATCCTCCACGGAAAATGTTTTCTCCTTGACCTCCTAGTATCTGAAACCTTGCTATGCCAAAATGATGAAGTTTCTACTCCAAAGGCAAGTCACGTTTCGTGACTTCGGGGTTCTCACCGTGAAGTGCCCCGGTCTCTTTTCCTCGGGATTCCCGAAATGCCGAAATGATTTAGCGGCTCCTCTCCTTTGCATATGAGGATTAAGCCTTGTGTAGCTCCTCCTGGATCCGATGGCTATCGGCTATCCATGGAAGATCTGACGATATCTGTAGCTCTTCCCTGAGCTTATGCTTTCTTCCTTCTCCTGGAAGATTTTCCAAGTTCCAAAGGTCTCGCTCTTTGCTTCCTTTGCGAATCCTGATGGTTTTGGACTCCACTTTCATTCTGAAAACACTATCTCTCCTGAGATTTCAGGAATTGTGAAACCTTAAAAGGTTTCCCCGACTTCCTGCACTCCTTGCAACTGTTTCTCTGTGCGCAAAGACACCCTTCATCCTGAGATTTCTTTCTCTGAAACCTTAAAGGGTTTCTTGACTTCTGCACTCCTTGCAGAGTCTTTGTGCACAAAGGTGCTATTTGTCCTATGCTTGAGAACTTGAAACAAGTTCTTCCTGCACATGCTTCCTGTGCTGCTGAGCTTTCGCTAAACTCAGATTTGAAGTATTTCTTAAAAAGAAATGCTTCTCTCCCTCCTGGCATTCTTCTACTCGATGCACACTTTGTAGAGTCTCTCTTCATAGAGTGTTCAGTCACTCTGTAAGTGTCTTCCTGTGACACTTCTCTTCTATCTGAACTAGAAATGGAATTCTCTGGTGCACTCTTTGCACTGGTTCAATGCCCTCCTGGCAGAGTTTTACAGAACTTCAGTAGTTCTGTTTCTTTTATGTGCCTTCCTTTGCACAATTCCTCATCCTCCAAGGTGTTCAACAACCGTGAGGCTCCTCCTTGAATCTGTGAATCTTTCTGGTGTGCACTCCTTGCACATTCTTTCTGACTCTCCAGAGCTCAGATGCGCATTCCTCGCGCTGGCTACATAACTTCTAGTGTTCTGTTGTGCACTCCTTGCATGGCCTAAAGAACCCAGAAAGAAATCACAACTCAATCAGATAGATAATAAAATCTATCTATAACTTGTATCTATAGTATACAGGTGACACTCAATTGCATAAACATACACAGGTGACAGGAAAAACTTCTCTTTGTATTAATTTCCAAATGTCTATCCAAATGTTTACAAAGGATGGACTGTAACAAGTTTCATCTCTCTCTCAAGACCTCTCTACCTGAGAACTCTCTCCCTAACTCTCTACTTAAATTTCTTTTTTTACAAAATGGGGCTCTCTCGAGATTATCCCCAACCACTGTCTCTAAGCTATCACTATCACCGAGCGGCTCCTACGACTACATTACATAAATGGATGTCCAGTCTTGATAGATTTGGACTTAGCTGCAAGTAACCATTTAAGGCAACCTCAACCACTTCCTGAACAACTGTGTGGTCTAGCACTAAAATCCTTACAACATTTATTGAAAAATTTTAAAATTGAGAGGGCTGCACCTCTCCCTTTCTCCATTAATGCGTGCTGGATGTCCTGGTTGGCTAGAATACTGCTAACATGGAGTGATGCTTCTGCATCAATTTCCTTTCACATATTTGTGAGGATATATGTTTTATATGTATGTGGCACAATTTATTTATTTATCCCAAAATTTAGAGGGAAGGGACTTTGCATGCGACATGCAACTTGCCATCTCTTTTAGAGACTGATTCTCCCTCTCAGCTACCTATTTCTACTATGTACTGTATGGAACCCTTTGCTGCAACTCAATATCTTCTTCACCACAAATATGTTTTAAATCCTTTTTTGTGTACTCCCCCCCTATATCTATGCATAGGATCTTGATCATCTTCATGGACTGCTTCTCTACATGTTCTTGGAAATACTTGAGGTGCTCAAACACTTCATATTTTTTCCTAAGAAAATACACCCAAGTGTGCCTTGAGTAATCATTAGTAAAATTCAACGCACATTTTTCCTTGCTTATGGAAGGACGAGGGAAAGGTCCCATGAGGTAATTGTGAATAAGCTCCAAGGGAGAGGAGGTTCTCCTTGCCTTCCCTTTCTAAAATTTCTCTTGCAGATGCTTTCCAAGAACACATCCTTGAAAAGCTCCTTCTGAAAATTGTATGTCCGACATACCTTTCATCATCTCTAGTTTACTGAGTTTCCGCATGTACCTAAAATTTAAGTGACAAAATCGTTCATGCCAAAGTATACTATCATCTTTGCATTATCAGGAATGTAGTCTCCAAGATTGTTCCATTGGAGTGTTTTCACCATGAGGTCAATGGTTTTCTTCATGCAAGATGATTCAAGATGATAACCATGATTGCAATAAATGCACTTTGATTTCCTTTTTTTTCCCCTTCTTTATTTTGAGGTTGAATATTCATTAGAGGGTTTGAAGTTGCATCCCTTTCTTGGATTGAGATCTTTCTTTCCCTTTGATTTCTTTTTGTATTTTGAGTTAGTCTTGCAATTTTCATGCACAATAAGTGAAGGAGTTTTTGAGTGTTCCCATTTTTGTGAATTTTTCTTTCTCATGTATTAGGGACTCAATGAATGCATTCAATGTAGGAATTTCCATGTTTCACTCGATGTAATACTTTCTTTGTGAAAGGTGGAGTTTCATCTGATTCTACATTGCTACATATTAAAGTTTCCTCCATCTTCACATGTACATCCAATCTTCCATGTTTCTTTCTTAAAAAAGGTAATCGATGAAAAGATCCTAGTTCAAACTGTTTTACTAGAGATTAATGGAGAAAGGAAAACCATATTAGAACTAGAAACAATCCTTGAAATGAGGATCAAGGAACTATAAAATCTAAAAATTATTGAGTTTCTCATCAAGTGGAAGAAAATAACAGTATAAGAGGTGACATGGGAAGATGAATTGTTAAGGAAGAAATATCCACAATTAATCAAGTTTTGAGAGAAAAACTTGTTTGAATGGGAGGGGAATTTTAAGTCCTATATAAACTCCTAGATATTGAGTCATTATATTTTTCTTGTTATATTAGTGTTGTCGGCTAGACCCTTTAATTGTAGTTACACCCTTTGTCTCCTATATATTCCAAGGATACCTACTTTTAGAAATCATCTCATATTGTACATTTCATCTATTGTAAAAGGAGATTTCCCCCTTTAAGAGGCCCCACATTCATTATTCTCTCATTGTAAGGTGTGGAGTCACTTCTCTTTCTCCTTTTATGTTATTTGGGTCTTTGGTGCATAAAAAAGCATGATCTTGTTCACTAGATTATCTTATCTCATTGGATTATTAGATCTTCTACCATAAATAACCTCAAATGGGCTCATTTTTAATGATTCCTTATATCCATTGTTATAAGAAAACTTTTCAAGATGTAAATAATTGTTAAGAACCAAATATCAATATAGCATAGAAAAACCTCCGAAAAAGCACTCAATGCCTTGAAAAAGAGATAATTTCATATAATAAGCCTCTTCGAGGGGGAAACCTCCTTTTACCCCACTTAAATGTTCAAGTACAAGATGATTCCAAATGAAAATGTCTCCTTGATATATATAGGAGACTAGGAGGTATAATTACAACTAATGGAATAAAGCCGACATAAATAAAATAA
>ML780634.1:65295-79891 GCA_009831015.1 Picea engelmannii
TACTTGTTGTCACAATTAAAGCATAAACCTTTTGCTTTTCTTTCCTCCAATTGTTGAGGTGTCAACCTTGTAGGTTGAGGTGTTTTAGAAGAAGGAGCATTGTTCTCTCTATAGATGTTAGGATTGGTCCTTCTAGTAGGCATTCAACATTTCTTGCCACCTTAAATGCATTCTCCAATGATTTGGGTTCCCAAAGGTGAACCTCCTATTGAATGTTATCCTTTAAAGTTCCTATAAATACATCAATCAAATGCTCATCTGGAATATCGGTTACCTTTATATTCAATCTTTGGAAGTTCTCAATGTGCTCGGTAACTGAACCCTTTTGTTTGATATTTACCAATTGGCTAAAGAAGATATTGCTCCTTGTATCCTCATAGTGTGCTATCATTTCTTCCATGAAAATTGTCCAAGTGACGAGTGATTTGCAAGAACAAAGACATTGATACCATACAAATTGATTAGGTTCTAAATATAAAGAAGCAATTCGTACCTTTTGTGTATGTGGCACATTATGTAGATCAAAGAATTGGTCCATTTGAAGTATCCATGTGATTGGGTCCTTGCCATCAAACTTCCTCATATTGATCTTAGGAACGTGGTTGGTCTTCAACCCAAAGTTGAAGTTTTTCCATTCTTGATTCACCTTCCTTGTGTCCTCATCATGAATTTCATGGGATGCATTTTCACTTTCAAGTGTCTTCTCTATTACGAAATTTTTAATACTTCCATGATCTCCTCTTTTAGACCATCCATCTTTTCCTCCAACTTAGCTTCCATCTCTTGTAGTTCATCTTTTGTTACTATCTTCTTTTGTAAATAATTTATGTCCCTACGCATTTCTTCACCTTTATCAAGAGTCCAAGTAGGATTGTCTGGAGGCTTATTTGGTGTAGAAGTTCCCTTTTTGGGTGGCATGTTGGCCAAGTATCACTTTTGAACCTTGATTTTGAGGTGGTTCTGCTAGACAATCTTTCTTCTGTTGTATCTCTCAAGTTTCATCCCTTTTGGGTATGAAACTTTATTTTATGTAGTTATTTGATATTTCTTCTCTGTAATGCTACAGGTCTGATCAAAATTGGATGTGCCAAGTGGAATTTATGGTAACTTCCCCACAACTTTTTGATTTTTGGCCTTTCTAGGAGATCTCACTTGTATAGCGTGCCCCACACAAAATAATTGATATAAAATTCTGAAACTCGTACCCAAAATACTACAGACCGTCCACTATCCAATGAAACCAATACCACTCAATTTGGATACTCTAGGAAGATGTTATGATTGTTTTACCTGGAACACCTTCTTGATACTAGTGAATAGGACTAGTCAGATACCCTATATTCCATAGGGTGTATCTACAAATTTAAGATGACCCCGAAGCTGAAATTTTTACCATAGATACCTTAATAATTTTTGTGAATAGCTTCTAAATTTTAGTGTCTGAAACATTACATAAATTTTTTTATAGCGAAAATTCTGCAATGACTCATTTCAGGATGATTCCAGAACTCTATCTTGTATAGGTTGTATCTCCGAAAGTATAAGGCCTTAGGAGATGAAATTTTAACCCAATGTACTTTGATCCATCTAATAAATATCCTCCAAGATGTTCCTTTTGAAACATTGTAGAAAAATAATTATAGAAAAAATTCCAGGGTGTCTCAAATGTAGCAGCGAAACCCCAAGACCTTGAGATCTGATACCATACGTTAAGAACCAAATATCAATATAGCATAGAAAAACCTCAGAAAAAGTACTCAACGCCTTGAAAAAGAGATAATTTCATATAATAAGCCTCTTCAAGGGGGCAACCTCCTTTTACCCCACTTAAATGTTCAAGTACAAGATGATTCCAAATGAAAATGTCTCCTTGGTATATATAAGAAACTAGGAGGTATAATTACAACTAATGGAATAAAGCCGACATAAATAAAATAACATTACTAATGTAATATGCCCCAATTAAAGGGTAATGATCCAATATTAGGGCTTAACAATAATCATCCTACTTAGTTGGTTTGTTCATCACATACATGTGAAACATGTCTTCAAGTGTTTGATTTGTCCTTTGAACTTGTCCATTTGTTTGTGGATGAGAAGAACTATTAAAATTTAACTTAGTACCAAACCCTTCCAAAAATTGCTTGTAAATTTTGGACCTCTATTTGATATGATCATGGTAGGAATCCCATGCAATCTAAGAATTTATTTCATGAAAATATCTATATATCTGCATCTTCTCACTCAACACAATTTCTACTTTAGTATTGAAACTATCATTCACAAAACTAAGGAAATATGTTTGTATTAGGAAAATATAAGATCTACAACAAAAACATTTTTTTTTTCTTTTCTCTTTTTCTACAATCTCCTCCTATCTCCAGTCTCTCTTTCTTACTTTATCTAAGAGAAAATCATTACTTTATGGTTTAAATAATTAACAAAATCATTGAATGGAAATAATGCACTTCTCACTTGAAGAATCAATGACTCTTCAAGAGGGTTCTAACATTTTTGTAACGTACCCAACCAACCATAGGTTGGGCACACTACTTCAAGCTCATTTATGAACCAATTTCGAATTATGATAAAATTTTAATTAATTAAGAGGCATGAAATATTCACATGCAGAGATCAAGATTCATGCTACAGTATAAAAAATGTTTAAACATGCCATGAATAGAAATAACCAACAATTAGGAACATAAAAAATTCACATCTCAGAGATATTAATCAATACACAACGAAAATAAATGTATAAACATAGAAACACCTGATAGAGAGCACTTATCTCTAATGAAATGAATCACTGACCAGCTGCAGACCAAGGATTTTCCACCCAACCGTAGACACTGTTGTTCCAAGTGTCAACATCAATGTCACCCCCGAGCCAGGGCTATGAATCCACAAGGATGGTTCTAGAGTGTCACTCAACTTCTCAAACTAGTCAGCACTCAAGCTCTCATAGGATTCTCAACACACACAACAATCCAAAGTACACCATTTCTCTTCTACACATCCTGCACAACCCAAGAGAATGGACCCCCTTCTATGCCACACAGTCCCTCATGATGTCCACCTCCTTCTAGGCTTCCAATGCATCTGGTCAAGAATATTCATGCTAGGACTCTAAAGATTCACATCTATGGGAAAAAATTAACACATGCCAATGCATCTCAAACATGTAGGCATTAATTCATGGATCGAATACACCAACATTCATTACTGCCAACAAAACCCTGGCTCCTCTCCACAATTCGTTTTTATTTCCCAAGCCAAGATCAAAATGAATGAGGAATGAAGAGTGGGAGAAAGAACAAATGGAGAGATGACAAAATGAACAATGTGAACAATGAATAATGAGTGAGTGAGTGAACCCCCCCAAACATACCAAAAATTGGTTTATGTAATTCTTGGAATTAAAGAAACACATGGCCTTTCCCCAAGAATCTCATGTAAATGATATTCCCCATTAAAAAAAATGGGTAAATAAAACTATAAAATAAACACTTAGCCCCTCAATCCCCTCTCTTGCGGATAAGAAGATTGAAACATGAAGAGATCACTTGGACTTGTGTGTTTCTCTTCCTTTGGGAAGCATATTTGAGGGTGAACCCTAACCATTCCAAGGCATAGAGAGTTAGGCATTGTAGCATGGTTAGGTGATGAATTAGTGATGCAAAGACAATTTGGCCATGAATTTCTTGGGGCAGATTGACTAACTGTTCCATGAGGAGGACAATGGAGTCAAGTTTCCATAGAAGACTTTATTTTGGGGTGACTTCATAATGAAATAAGGTGAGGGGCGGCTGATCTTGATTATTTTGAGAACGACATGAAGGCAAAAATATAACCGAGATATAAGCTCAGGTGGCTCCATTGATTTGATATTCAAGATTCACATCAAATCCCTCTCTCTTGCGGATAAGAAGATTGCAACATGAAGAGATCACTTGGACTTGTGTGTTTCTCTTCCTTTGGGAAGCATGGTTGAGGGTGAACCCTAACCATTCCAAGGCATAGAGATTCAGGTGTTGTAGCATGGTTAGGTGATGAATTAGTGATGCAAAGATAGTCTCGACGTGCAGTTCTTGGGGAAGATTGACTAATTGTGCCATGAGGAGGACAATGGAGTCAAGTTTCCATAGAAGACTTTCTTTCAGGATGACTTCATAATGCAACAAGGTGAGGGGCGATTGATCTGGATTATTTTGAGAACAACATGAAGGGAAAAATATAACCGAGATATAAGATCAGGAGGCTCCATCAATTTGATATTGAGGATTCACATAAAAAAATGCACATCTCAGAGATATTAATCAATACACAACGAAAATAAATGTATAAGCAGAGAAACACCTGATAGAGAGAACTTATCTCTAATGAAATGAATCACCAACCGACTGTAGACCAAGGATTTTCCATCTATCCCTAGACATTGTTGTTCCAAGTATCAACATTAATGTCACCCCTGAGCCAGGGCTATGAATCCAAAAGGATGGTTCTAGAGAGTCACTTAGCTTCCCAAACTAGTCAACACTCAAGCTCTCATAGTATTCTCAACACACACAACAATCCAAAGTGCATTGAATCTCTTCTACCTATCCTGCACAACCCAAAAGAATGGACCCCCTTCTATGCCACACAGTCCCTCACGATGTCCACCTCCTTCCAGAGCTCTAGTGCATGTGTTCAATAATATTCATGCTAGGAATCTCAAGATTCACACCTATGGGAAAAACTTAACATATGCCAATGCATCTCAGACATGTAGGCATTAATTCATGGTTGGAATACACCAACATTCATTATTGCCAACAAAACACTGGCTCCTCTCTACACATCATTTTTCTTTCCTAATCCAAGATCAAAATGAATGAGGAATGAAGAGTGGGTGAAAGAACAAATGGAGAGATAACAAAATGAACAATGTGAACGATGAATAATGAGTGAGTGAGTGAACCCCCCCAAACAGACCAAAAATGGGTTTATGTATTTCTTGGAATTAAAGAAACTCATGGCCTTTCCCCAAGAATCTCATGTAAATGATAATCTCCATTAAAAAAAATGGGTAATACAAATATAAAATAAACACTTAGCCCCTCAATCCCCCTCTCTTGCATATAAGAATATTGCAACATGAAGAGATCACTTGGACTTGTGTGTTTCTCTTCCTTTGGGAAGCATGGTTGAGGGTGAACCCTAACCATTCCAAGGCATAGAGAGGTAGGCATTGTAGCATGAATAGGTGATGAATTAGAGATGCAAAGACAGTCGTGACGTGCATTTCTTGGGGTAGATTGACTAACTATGCCATGAGGAGGACAATGGAGTCAAGTTTCCATAGAAGACTTTGTTTCAGGGTGACTTCACAATGCAACAAGGTGAGGGGCGACTGATCCAGATTATTTTGAGAATGACATGAAGGAAAAAATATAACTGAGATATAAGCTTAGGCGGCTCCATCGATTTGATATTGAGGATTCACATCAAATCCCCCTCTCTTGTGGATAACAAGATTGCAACATGAAAAGATCACTTGGACTTGTGTGTTTCTCTTCCTTTGGGAAGCATGGTTGTGGGTGAACCCTAACCATTCCAAGGAATAGAGAGGTAGGCCTTGTAGCATGGTTAGGTGATGAATTAGTGATGCAAATACATTCTGGACTTGCAGTTCTTAGGGCAGATTGACTAACTGTGAAATGAGGAGGACAATGGAGTCAAGTTTCCATATAAGACTTTGTTTCACTGTGACTTCATAATGCAACAAGGCGAGGGGCGACTGATCCAGATTATTTTGAGAATGAACTGAAGGAAAAAATATAATCGAGATATAAGCTCAGGCGGCTCCGCTGATTTGATATTGAGGATTCACATCAAAAGATGCACATCTCAGAGATATTACTCAATACACAATGCAAATAAATGTATAAGCAAAGAAACACCTAATACAGAGAACTTATCTCTAATGAAATGAATCACCAACCGACTGTAGACCAAGGATTTTCCACCCAACCCTAGACCCTGTTGTTCCAAGTATCAACATCAATGTCACCCCCAAGCTAGGGCTATGAATCCACAAGGACGATTCTAGAGTGTCACTCAGCTTCCCAAACCAGTCATCACTCAAGATCTCATAGGATTCTCAACACACGCAACAATCCAAAGTACACTAGATCTCTTCTACCCATCCTGCACAACCCAAGAGAATGGACCCCCTTCTATGCCACACAGTCCCTCACGATCTCAACCTCCTTCCAGGGCTCCGGTGCATCTGGTCAAGAATATTCATGCTAGGACTTTCAATATTCACACCTATGTGAAAATATTAAAACATGCCAATGCATCTCGAACATGTAAGCATTAATTCATGGCTGGAATACACCAACATTCATTACTGCCAACAAAACCCTGGCTCATCTCCACAATTCGTTTTTCTTTCACAAGCCAAGATCAAAATGAATGAGGAATGAAGAGTGGGTTAAAGAACGAATGGAGAGATAAAAAAATGAACAATGTGAACAATGAATAATGAGTGAGTGAGTGAACCCCCCCAAATAGACCAAAAATGAGTTTATGTATTTCTTGGAATTAATTAAACGCATGGCCTTTCCCCAAGAAGCTCATGTAAATGATATTCTCCATTAAAAAAAATGGGTAAATGAAAATATAAAATAAACACTTAGCCCCTCAATCGCCCTCTCTTGCAGATAAGAAGATTGCAACATGAAAAGATCACTTGGAGCTGTGTGTTTCTCTTCCTTTGGGAAGCTTGGTTGAGGGTGAACCCCAACCATTCCAAGGCATAGATAGGTAGGCATTGTAGCATGGTTAGGTGATGAATTATTGATGCAAAGACAGTCTGGACGTGCATTTCTTGGGGAATATTGACTAACTGTGCCATGGGGAGGACAATGGAGTCAAGTTTCCATATAAGACTTTGTTTCGGGGTGAATTCATAATGCAACAAGGTGAGCGGTGACTGATCCTGATTATTTTGAGAAAGACATGAAGGAAGAAATATAACCGAGATATAAGATCAAGTGACTCTGTCAATTTGATATTGAGGATTCGCATCAAATACCCCTCTCTTGCGGATAAGAAGATTGTAACATGAAGAGATCACTTGGAATTGTGTGTTTCTCTTCCTTTTAGAAGCATGGTTGAGGGTGAACCCTAACCATTCCAAAGCATAGAGAGGTAGGCATTGTATCATGGTTAGGTGATGAATTAATGATGCAAAGACAGTCTCGACGTGCAGTTCTTGGGGCAGATTGACTAATTGTTCCATGAGGAGGACAATGGAGTCAAGTTTCCATAGAAGACTTTGTTTCAGGATGACTTCATAATGCAACAAGGTGAGGGGTGACTGATCTGGATTATTTTGAGAAAAACATGAAGGGAAAAATATAACCGAGATATAAGCTCAGGCGGCTCCGTCAATTTGATATTGAGGATTCACATAAAAAAATGCACATCTTAGAGATATTAATCAATACACAATGAAAATAATTGTATAAGCAGAGAAACACCCGATAGAGAGAACTTACCTCTAATGAAATGAATCACCAACCAGCTGCAGACCAAGGATTTTCCACCCAACCGTAGACACTGTTGTTCCAAGTATCAACATCAGTGTCACCCTCGAGCCAGGGATATGAATCCACAATGATGGTTCTAGGGTATCACTCAGCTTCCCAAACCAGTCAACACTCAATCTGTCATAGGATTCTCAGCACACACAACAATCCAAAGTACACCAACTCTCTTCTACCCATCCTGCACAACCCAAGAGAATGGACCCCCTTCTATGCCACACTGTCCCTCATGATGTCCACCTCCTTCCAGGGATCTAGTACATCTGGTCAAGAATATCCATGCTAGGACTCTCAAGATTCACACCTATGAGAAAAAATTAACACATGCCGATGCATCTCAGACATGTAAGCATTAATTCATGGTTGTAATACACCAACATTCATTACTTCCAACAAAATCCTGGCTCCTCTCCACAATTCGTTTTTATTTCCCAAGACAAGATCAAAATGAATGAGGAATGAAGAGTGGGTGAAAGAAGGAAAGGAGAGAGAACAAAATGAACAATGTGAACAATGAATAATGAGTGAGTGAGTGACCACCCCCCCCCCCAAACAAATCAAAAATGGGTTTATGTATTTCTTGGAATTAAAGAAAGACATGGTCTTTCCCCAATAAGATCATGTAAATGATATTCTCCATTAAAAAAAACGGGTAAATAAAAATATAAAATAAACACTTAGCCCCTTGTTGGCCCTTGACCAAGTTTCGAGGAAACATTGGTCGTGTTTTACCATTTTTGGGACTTCGACAGGCTGGTCGAAGACGGAGCACCTAGGCGAAGCGGATATCGTGGGATCTCGCCCATTTTTACATCCTTTTTGGGATTTTAGGGTTTATATAACGGGTATGGGATGTCAACCCATGGGTTTACCCATGTTTAGTCCTTTTTGTAATGTATAAATAAGTAGCTAAGTGATGTAATAAGTAGTACTTGTAATTGCCTTAGTGCATGACTAGTTGGATTTGTGTAAGAAGATGTGTTAAGACTTGCAGAGCTAAGTGCAAGTGATTGTAAGTGGCTTTGTGAAGACGTATTGTGTAAGGCTTTGTGCTATTCAGGAGTTGGCTTTGTGCTTTTACCTAATTCGGGGAAGGAGGAACTGGCGAGGTGCGCACATATCTCTTGTCCTTTGCGGAGTAGGTTTTGTGGCTTTGTGCACAGGAGAAGATGAATGTAAGGAGATCAGAGACTAATAAATAAGAAGAAGAATTTGGTGGACGTAGCCCCACACTGGGGTAAACCACGTAAATCCTGTGTTGATATTCTTTGTGTAATGTTGATTATGTTGTTTATGTATTTATTTTCTTAGTGCACTAATCTTGATGTACAATAGATAGATCTATGATTGCTTAGTGCTTCATGGCCGATGAATGTTATATCTGAGCTTATTATATGAGTTAAGAGGTTTTATGGATTAGATCTTGATTGTTACTGTGCTAATCTATAATAAGGGTTTAACCTGCACTGTGAATAAGTCTTAAGAACTAATGCATATTGTTGGCTAAGTGATTTGTTAAGTGTTGTGATAACATATCTGTGTCCCAGCTAGGTTGTAGACACTTAATTCCTACAACCCCCCTGCCTCTACCTTAGGTGAGACTTCATCTGCTTCCCAGGTGTTGCCGAAAGGGCCAATAGTTAGGGTTTTGTTGGTGCGTTGTTGAAGCATTGAACCCTGGGTCTGCCCCTGTGCCAACAAATGGTTCCGTTTCTAGGACCTGAAACTGTGATTGTTGGGAACTGAAGAAAATAAATCTCTATGTGTAGATATGTTGTTGTAGTGCGCAATGTTCTACTTGACTTGTGAAGCTCTGTGCTAAGAAAAATAAGTCCGATCTAAAGGAAAGGGGTAAGATCTTAAAGCTTTGTGCTCTGGTAAAGGTAAGATAAGTGGAATTTTTTTCTTCGAAAGTATGAATCTAGGTATGTTTGATAGATTTTTTCCTAGTCTGAAAACTAGGGCACAGCTAGAAGAAAGAGTTGATCTGAATAAATTTAGAGATAGTGAAAGATATGTTATTCCTATGCATATAAATAATTTTTTGACTAATAAGTGGATGCAGGAACCTAGAAATAATTTTTGCAGATTACAGGTCCATCACTATGATCCTAGTATGCAGTACATAAAGGGTTGGGGACCGTTTAAAAGAAAGAGAGGATTTATACTCTGTTATAACTACATAAGACTGGGACATCTTGCTAAGGAATGCCCTGGTACAGGTCCTATTTGTCCTTGTTGCAAAGCTATTGGTCGTGAGGTTGAGGATTTCCCCAGAATGATTGCTAAAGTTGAAAAGATGAACATGAGATAAGAAAACTATGAAGAAGGTCAAGAAACTAAGGATATGTTAGAAAACTAGAAAGAATCATAAAATCTGTTATTATAGATGAAAGAAACACTGAATGGCCATGGGGACATCAGTTTACTAGATATATTAAAAAAAATTCCATGCATAGAAACAAGAATAGGAGACTTCGACATAGACTATGTATTGGATGAAGAAACAGATGTGAATATTATGCCAGAAAGCACTTGGGAAATTTTGGGAAGGCTTGCTATGATTCCTTCATTGGGAGGGATATGATTGTTTAAAGGAAATATGATAACCCTATGTGGAAGAGTTACTAATGTACCTATGACTTCTCATGGAACATCGACCGAAGAATAATTTGAGGTCATTAAGTTTGTTGAGAACAATGCCCCTTTTGCACTTTTGCTAGGAAATACCTGGATTGAGAAAGATCAGATCCGAAGGAAAGCAGAGGAAGAAGCTACAGAATAGAAAAAGAAATAATTAAGGGACTTCATGACTAGAAAAATAAAGAGACTAATAGAAGAACAAGAGAATAATTCGAAGCAACAGAGGGCTAGAGAATTAGCTGTCGAAGTGGAAAGAAAACAAGAAGGATTAAAGAACATGTCCATACAGGAGAGAAGAGCATCCACCCCAAAAATAGTAAGAGAAGAGGTATTACACTCAAACCCTTTGAAAGAACCTCAATAGTGAAAAGTTACTACATTAAGAGAAGATAAGAATCAGAATGGAAAGAGGAACCCAGAGACTTAGATCACAGGAAAGAAGGCAAGAAAACTCAGTAAGAAGAAAACAAAGTTAGAAAAACTGCAAGAAGTTCTAGAGAATACTTCACAGAAGGCAGGCTTGCAGGACTTGAAACTCACCGGAATAGAAGAACAACACAGAATGGAACTTTGCCAGGGCGAAGCTATATGGCCATTGGAGGCGCCCCAAATGTTAGAACGACGCTCCAGAAAGGTTAGAAACGCAGTCATTACTAGAAATATCGCCATTGGACTGTTGAGACCGTGCCATAATGGATGGATTCATATTGATTGAGGCATTCCAAACCATTGGAGGAATCCGTTACGACGTTTCTTATTTAACCCGTCAGACGTTGCGTCGGGACTACTTTTTCAAAATGAGATATCCATGCTAAAAGAGAAGCGATTGCATACCGCACTGTGTTGTCTAGACCTAACCATCCATCTGATTTCCTTGTCTATTTGTTCGCCTACCCGAGTTATTTGATCATGAGTGTGCATGTTGGGAAAACGTAGTGCTTTAGAGAAGTCTGTGGAGGAGATTTTGATAGAAATTATGGCTGAAAAAGTCATGTCCACATGAATACAGGCATTGTCGACTGGAGGATTGCAATCATCCCACTCGACTGCCCGTTGGTCTAGCCGATTGGCTGTTGAGAAAAGAAGCAAGCACCGCAACGATTTGGTGAATGCGAAGCATATCCTGTCAGTCTTGCCGGAGTACATCCCACCTCTGGCTAGTGTAGTGAACCGTGACAGTGTCCCGCGCGACTTCGAGTACATGATAATCACTACATACCTTCCGAATGGGATATGCATTGTCGGACCTCAGTTGGGACAGATCCCAACTCTCAAGATCAGTGACTTCAACCTTGGAGACCGAAAAAACTATGTGATGCTCGCACTGTATAGGTACCTGACGAAGACGAATAGGAAGAAGCCCAAGATAGTTCCCCAGCCGTGGATTAAGGAGATCGTGAGATCAATAATCCTAAACATCATGAAGATCCCCCACTTCGGTCGACATCAGGAGGTTAACGCGTGCTTTAAAATCCTCCTATCGTGATATCATGGAGGTTATGTATGGCTTGATAGGCGAATGACTGTGGATCTGACATTGATCCACTTGATCACTGGATTGAGCATGTAAGGACTGGACCCTCACCATTTCTATCCAGGGAAGGCTGCAAATCGCTCCTTGGCACAACGGATCAAGGAAGCCTATGGCGATGTGGAGAAGGGGAAGCGAGCATACAAGGTAGACTCCATCTAGGATGGCACAGTGAGCCTTGCCTTTCAGGTGATAGCTGGAAATCTCGTTCGAAAGAACTGACCAACACAAGTCACAGGGTTCGTAGTCGACCTCACAGGGAAGTGTGTCGAAGGAATGAAGATGAACTAGGTGAGTTACCTCATTAATGAGTTGGAGAAGGAATGTCGCGAAGCACAGGACTAAGGCTACAAATTTCACTTCAGTTGGTTGTTGATTTGAATTGCATTTGTTGCTTGGAAGATGATGGAAGGAGAAACATTCCCAGAATTCGAGCCATCAGAACCATTGTCCATGAGGTTCACGACCTTGTGGTATACGAACGATATGGCGAAGAAGTGGTAGCTGAATGTTGTCTTCCAAACTTACTACATATAGCTGACGCATGCCATCAAAGCGTTTCCGCGGATGATACCAAATACCTTGCATCAATATAGGCCAATAACGAAGTTTCATGCAGACTGACACTTTATCTACATCACTGCGTGCAGGGATGAAAGTAAGGAGGATCTTCATTCCTACTACAAATTGACTGATGAATACATGGAGGTGATAACCAAGGAATGGCCAACCAAATTTCTTGTACTGGTCAAAGTTGCAGAACTATCCGACCCCGACATCATCGAAATTCCTTTGGTCACCTGGACTGAGTATGATGGATAGAGCAACGCAAAGAAAAAGAAGAAAAAGGAGGAAGTGCAGGACATAGATAGTGAGGAGAAGGACAACGCATCAAAGGAAACTGCACCTGACTCACCTGCAGGAGGAGGAGGAGATGAAGTAAACCAATAGAAGGAAGGGGAAGAAGACAAGCAAGAAAAGGGGGAAGTGACACCGCCAAAGGATCCCCTCACCACAACAGAAGAATCATAGAAGAGGAAGGTTTCCTCAGAGAAACCTTTGGCAAGAAAGAAGCCATGTGCCAATAAGCCTCAATCAAAGAATGTGCTCACAGTGGATGATATTGATCACATCATCACATCTGTAGAAGATTCTCTAGAAGAGATCTTGTAGAAACATGGAGCAAAGAAGGAGTCGATGTATGACATAATAGAGAAGGAGCTCAGAGACATCTAGCAAGCTATCCATTCGAGCCATGTAGTTCCAGCTGCGCCTTCTTCAACGAAAAATGTATAATTGGGGGATGATCCCACCAAATTACACAGATTAATAGATGCAACTGAGGCTCGACTTCATTGAGTCCAAGAAGAAAAGGAGAAGGTCACCGAATCCATGAATTAAGAAAAGGATGAGGCCTTAGAGCAACTCCAAACTACGTAGAAAGAGAAAGATGAACTTAGGGCGATGTTCAAAGAGGACAAAGAGAAAATACAGAAAGAGAAAGACCAGTTGCTCACAGAGTAGATTGGGGTTAAAGAGGCAGTGACTATAGCACTCTAGTCTGTGTCGAGATTGGCACAGTAGGAACCCTAGTCAACTTCAATGCAAGCGGGGAAGCTCGCCAAAGCCATTCAACAACTTAAAGAAAGGATCATGGAGCTAGAAATCCAAGAAATACCTAGCACTCTGGAAGAAGTGCAAGATTAGAGGGAAGAAGCTTCCAGTAGCACAGTAGAAAGAATCAGGGCGTTGGCCTCAGAGTGTAAGAAATTAAGTGATCGAAGTGCGTAGAACTATGAGCGCCTTGCAGAAGATCCACATCTAAGGAAATTGGAAGCACAATTCTAGGAGGTGAAGCAATAGGCGTCCACAGTGCAAGTAAAGATGGAGCTTCTTACTGCAGTTGAGAATATGAAGTCGTCGTAGGAGCAACGCGCAGTTCAACAGCATGTCACTACCATCCAGAGAAAAGTTATGGAGGTGACACAGAGACTCTAGCTGGTGCAGGATGAAGCCTACACACTTTTTGAAGAGATTGAGGGACAAGGCTCACAGATGTAACAAGTAGTTACGATAGTGGAACAATGCCTAGAAGGGCCTGTCACCGAGAGAGTAATTTAGGAGTTTCTTGAGTATGAGGCTTTGGCGAAGTATCAAGTCGAGGTAGCTCGAGCTAAGCTAGAGGCCTTCAAAGTGGTATTTCTCAGATCAGAGTGACTCAGGGCGAGTCATAGGTGAGTGTTGGGGGCCTGTTGACCCTTGACCAAGTTTCGAGGAAACATTGGTCGTGTTTGACCATTTTTGGGACTTTGATAGGGTCGTTGAAGACGGAGCGCCCAGGGGAAGCAGAGATCGCGAGATCTCACCCATTTTTAAGGGATTCTTGGGATTTTAGGGTTTATGTAATGGGTATGGGATGTCAGTGGATGGGTTTACCCATGTTTAGGCCTTTTTGTAGTGTATACATAAGTATCTAAGTGATATAAGAAGTATTACTTGTAATTGGATTTGTGCATGACTAGTTGGCTTTGTGCAAGAAGATGTTTTAAGACTTGCAGAGCTAAGTGAAAGTGATTGTAAGAGGATTTGTGTAGACAGACTGTGTAAGGCTTTGTGCTATTCAGGAGTTGGCTTTGTGCCTTGACCTAGTTCTGGGAAGGAGGATCTAACGAGGTGCGCGCAGAACCAAACATCAATATAGCATAGAAAAACTTCAGGAAAAGTACTCAACGCCTTGAAAAAGAGATAATTTCAGATAATAAGCCTCTTCGAGGGGGAAACCTCCTTTTACCCCACTTAAATGTTCAAGTACAAGATGATTCAA